>WAAF01005684.1:709973-783203 GCA_013400475.1 Tricholaema leucomelas
CAGGCTGCCCAGAGAGGTTGTGGAGTCTCCTTAGGGTGACAGCACTGGCACAGGCTGCCCAGAGAGGTTGTGGAGTCTCCTTCCCCTCCCAGTCAGCCCTGTCTCTATGTGTTCGTGTGCAACCTGTGCTAGATTCCCTGGTCCTGCTCTGGCAGGGGAGTTGGACTCGATGATCTCCTTGGGTCCCTTCCAACCCCTAACATCCTGTGAGCCTGTCAACTACTGTGAAGAAAGTGAGAGTGATGTTGTTTGGCAGTGGCCAAAACTAAGTGTAATAGGCAAAAGTGTATTTTGTAGTTGCTTTCCAGACAAGATCTCTTTGACCAGCTTGAACTGTGGTAGAGATAATTTTTCTTCTTTTTTATTAATACCCAAGGATTAATTTTATGAATAGCCAAGGATTAATACCCACATCACACTGTGCTGCTTCTAGAGGTAAAGGCAAGAAAGATAACTCCATTTTAAAGAACAAATCCTCCCCCACTCCTCTTCAAGCAAGCCAACCAATTAATTTTATAATTAAACTCGTGTCAAAACTGTGGCTCCAGCAGTGCAATTACAGGTATGCAGATACAGCCTGTCAAAACATTGCTCTTTCATTACTGATCTTGCAATAATTGCTCCTGTCTGTTGTGAGGTTGGTTTCTTAAATGACTTTTAGGAGGGTGTAACTCCTCTGTCTCAGAAAAAAGAGGTGCAAAACATTCTGTAGTAGATCCTACAAGGACTTAGTGCCTCAGCCTGTGAGGATAGAAAATACAATGCAGCTGAAAAAAATGAGGATGGTTGTGGAAGATCGGGCAAGAAGTAAGGTCAGGAAGCTTCATGTCTGTACTGAACAAAGGAGTAGAAAACACAAAAGCAATACAATGCTTCATACCTCAGTAAACATGTAGCTGGGGAAAATGAGATGCCTCTTCAGCCAAGAGATGAAAAACCATTTCAGTTTGATATTCCCTGCAGAAAGAATAAAAAGCCAGAAAGCATTTGCCAATGTTTCTGAAGAAACTCTGGAAGAAAAGAAAGCAGAGGTGAGACTTAGAATCTAGTCAGGGTGGGAAGGGACCTCAAGGTTTATCCAATTCCAACCCCCCTGCCATGGGCAGGGACACTTCACACTAGATCAGACTGTCCAGAGCCTCATCCAACCTGGCCTTAAACACCTCCAAGGATGAAGCTTCCACCATCTCCTGGGGCAGCCCATTCCAGAGTCTCACCACCTTCATGCTGAAGAACTTCTTCCTAACATCCAGTCTGAATCTACCCATTTCTACCTTTGTTCCATTCCCCTAGACTTAGAAAGTTCTTGCCCAGATAAGGAATTGGTTAAAAAATAGGAGTCACAGAATCACAGCATGTCAGGGGCTGGAAGGGACCTTGAAAGCTCATCCACTTTAACCTGCTAGCATCACCTAAAGCAGATCACACAGGAAGACATCCAGGCAGCTCTTGAATATCTCCAGAGAGGGAGACTCCACAACTGTCCCTGAGCAGCCTGTTCCAGTGTTCTGTCATCCTCAAGGGATGGTTCAGTCTTCACCAGGGAGGGGAGTGACATGATGTGGAGAAGGAGAATGGAAAAAGGATGAGCTGTAAAGTGAGTTTTTCTGTCTGGATCAGTAAAGGTTGATACTAAATGAAGAGAATTACATTAAGTCCTTGTAAGACTGATGCCTGAGCAGTAAAACAGAACACAAATTTCTGTGTAGATAGGTGTCAGGTATGTAGAGAAAAACAATGTGTGACTGCACATGTGAAATGTCAGCCTCTGAGCTGGGTGGATTTCCATGCACACAGGAGCATGTGGAGTGTCAGCTTCTGAGCTGGGTGGATTTCCATGCACACAGCAGCATGTGTAGTGTCAGCCTCTGAGCTGGGTGGATTTCCATGCACACAGCAGCATGTGTAGTGTCAGCCTCTGAGCTGGGTGGATTTCCATGCACACAGGAGCATGTGGAGTGTCAGCTTCTGAGCTGGGTGGATTTCCATGCACACAGGAGCATGTGTAGTGTCAGCCTCTGAGCTGGGTGGATTTCCATGCACACAGCAGCATGTGTAGTGTCAGCCTCTGAGCTGGGTGGATTTCCATGCATATAGGAGCATGTGGAATGTTAGCCTCTGACCTGGGTGGATTTCCATGCACACAGCAGCATGTGGAATGTCAGCTTCTGAGCTGGATGAATTTCCTTCCAGACAGGAGCTTGTGAAATGTCAGTCTCTGAGCTGGGTGGATTTCCATGCACACAGGAGCATGTGGAATGTTAGCCTCTGAGCTGGGTGGATTTCCATGCATATAGGAGCATGTGGAATGTTATCCTCTGAGCTGGGTGGATTTCCATGAACACAGGAGCTTGTGAAATGTTAGCCCCTGAGCTGGGTGGATTTCCATGCACACAGGCGCATATGAAACATGTTATCCTCTGAGCTGGGTGGATTTCCTTCCAGACAGGAGCATGTGAAATGTTATCCTCTGAGCTGGCTGGGTTTCCATGCATGCAGGCACATATGAAACATGTTATCCTCTGAGCTGGGTGGATTTCCTTCCAGACAGGAGCGTGTCAAACATGCCAGTAGAGGTTTACAGGGTCTTACTGGAGGGAGCTAGAGGAGCTCATGCAGGGCAAACCAAAATTCACTCAATGCAGTAAAATCACATTTGGATGACATCTGTGCCAGGAAGCCTCTGAGCTTGGAAATGGATAGTGCCTCAGAAGCTGTTGTAGGAAATATCCTGTGTGCTTGCCCTGTCTTTCACCTTCCCTGAGCACTTGCCCTGGGCTGTTGTCAGGCGCGCTGGGAGAGCTCGAGCCAGGCCATGCTCAGGTTATTCTGTAGCTCGGTTGCAGCTCTTCCCCAGGATTTCAGAGCCATGACTCAGAGAGGTTGGTTTGTTCTTCTCATGCCAATAAGCATCAGTTTCCTAAAGGAGCTGCAGTTTTCAGGGTTTGTATTCCAGACTGAAGTAAATAGAAAGGGGAGAGCATCTGCAATCCTGAAGGAAGGCTGTGGCTCTCCCTTGGAAGCCTTTCACATTTCCTCATAGCTCAGAAGAAGTCTTGGTCTGCAGTTCACAAAATTGGGATATGTTTCCATCCTGTTAGCTGTTCACAGGATCACAGTTGTTAGGGGTTGGAAGTGACCTCCACAGATCATTGAGTCCAACCCCCCTGCCAGAGCAGGACCATGGAATCTAGCACAGGTCACACAGGAACACATCCAGACAGGGCTGGAAAAGCTCCAGAGAAGGAGGCTCCACGACCTCTCTGGGCAGCCTGTGCCAGGGCTCTGGGACCCTTACAGGAAAGATGTAAAAAATGTTGAGGTGGAATGTCCTGTGCTATAGTTTATACCCATTAGCCCTTGTCCTATTACAGGGCACAACTGAAAAGAATCTGTCCCCTCCCTCTTGTACCCCAGCCCTCAGATATTGATTGACATTGCTCAGATCCCCTCTCAGCCTTCTCCTCTCCAGACTAAACAGCCCCAGGTCTCTCAGCCTCTCCTCATCAGGCAGTGCTCCAGGCCATTCAGCATCTTCATAGCCCTGTGTTGGACTCTCTCCAGTAGATCCCTGTCCCTCTTGAACTGAGGAGCCCAGAACTGAATGCAGTATTCCAGGTGAGGTCTGACCAGGGCAGAGTAGAGGGGGAGGAGAACTTCCCTGGATTTGCTGGCCACACTCTTCTTAATGCACCCCAGGATCCCGTTGCCTTCTTGGCCACAAGGGCACATTGCTGTCCCAATGTCCCTGTTTCTCCAGAAAATAAGGTTCTCATTTGTGGTTGGTGTCTTAGGTTTAAGGAGTGTGAGAGATGCTCTTCACCCCTTCCCAAAAGGAGTGAAGAAAACACTGCACACCACATTGGAAAGACTTAGCAGTTTAAGTGGAAGTACTGTTCATACCTACAGTACAAAAGCATATAAAGTGCACCAAATCCATAGTCCACCTCAGCCATGCTTCTACAAGAACCTCCTTAGGCCATCACTTTCCCTCCAAAGCAGGCCAAAACCACAGGCCTCCAATGCATGTCACCCTCCCATCCACCCATGCATCTGCCCACCCAGACCAAACCTGAGCAGCTCAGCTGAAATTCAGCTTGGCAGCCTCAGCCCCAATCAGGCCCTCAAGGTCCCACTCCACCTAGTAGCAAAGATAAGGGAGTCTGCACCAGGAAAGGGTCAGTGAGAGGGAGAAGAAAGGTCTGGAGAGCTTGTACTGCTCCCTTATAAAGGGGAGATGCAGGCAGTATGGGGATGGAGATAAGATTGCACTCTCTGGTGTGCCTCTTCCAGGCTGTCTGTCTAGTGCTCCTGGAAGACTTCTCTTTGGTTCTTAAAGGCATCCAGCCTCAAACCTCAATCAGTTGGGAGGAAATATTTAGTACTTGTGGATGCAAAAGCAATCCAAATTTACCTTTTGCACACAAAGTCTGGGGTGGGTACTTTAGTTTGAAAAAGAGGGGGCTGAGGGCAGAGCTCATGGCTGTCTGCAACAGCCTGAAAGGAGGTTGTGGAGGGGTTGGTGCTGGTCTCTTCTCACAGTGAATTAGTGCTGAAACAAGAGGGAATGGCCTAATGAGGTTCAACATGACCAAGTGCAGTGTCCTGCATCTGGGTCGAGAGCCCTGAAGAGAGAGACTTGGGGGTGCTGGTGAACAAGAAGCTCAACAGGAGCCAGCAGTGTGCACTTGCAGGGCAGAGAGCAACCAGAGCCTGGGCTGCAGCAGGAGAAGTGTGGCCAGCAGGGCCAGGGAGGTGATTCTCCCCTTCTACTCTGCTCTGGTGAGACCCCACCTGGAGTACTGCATCCAGTTCTGGAGCCCCTGGGACAAAAAGTATGTGGACATGATGGAGCATGTCCAGAGCAGGGCCACGAGGGTGATCACAGGGCTGGTGCTGTGAGCACAGACTGAAAGAGTTGGGGCTGTTCAGTCTCGAGAAGAGGCTCCCAGGTGACCTTCTTGTGGCCTTCNACTGGCTGCTCCTTGTGGTCCCTTCCAACCCTGACTGATTCTATGATTCTCTGTGACTGAGTAGATTTATCTTGAACATGAGGAAATTTTTTTTCATGGCAAGAGTGGTCAGGCACTGGAACAAGCTGCCCAGGGAGGTGGTGGAGTCACCAACCCTGGATGTGTTTGAAAGTGGTTTGGATGTGATGCCTGAGGCTGTGGTTTAGGATGCACCTTGCAGAGTGGGGTTCTGGGTTAGACTTGGTGATCCTGAGGGGCTTTTCCAACTGGAATGTTACTGTGGTTCTGTGATACTACATACATCCAAAGGCAATGCATTACATTTTGTCAGCTCTTGTTTGATTCCATGAAGCTGTCTCCATTCCTTAACATGCAGGAGGATGTCTTAAGAGAACGCTTTTGGACAGCAGATTGTCACTTGTATCATTGTGGTTTAGGGTGAACCTTGCAGAGTAGGGTTCTGGGTTGGACTTGGTGATGCTGAGGGGCTTTGCCAACCTGAATGTTTCTGTGATTCTGTCATCTCTGTATCTAAAGTGAAAACCTCCTCTGTCTTGAAGATGAGCAGCCTCTCTTCATTTTCTCTGCAATAATACATAAAAGGATGCTCTGGAGCCATATATTAAATCAGCTGAGGTAGTTTCTAAAGTCAATTAGGCTGAGTCTAGTCAAAAGGTCTCAAAAATATGACCTACTGCTTTAAAAGGATTTGATTACTTGAGTAGGTATTAATAAATCTTTCAGTGTAAATCCTGCACTAGTCCTGCCCAGAAGGTTCTTGCAAGTCAGTATATTAGAAACTCCGTCACATGGAGCTTAATATCTGATTTTAGGGCTTATGTATGGACTGGATGATCTTGAAGGTGTCTTCCAACCTGGTTAATTCTATGGCAAACATCCCATTTTGGGAAGGTGCAGAGCAAACAGCATTTTCAACTGTCTGCTGGTGTTACATAGGTGGAGACTGGATGATCTTCCAATAAAACATGTGCAAGGGGAGCAGGCATAGATAAGAGGATCCAGAAGCAACTCTTGTGTGGTGTTGTAATGACAAGGATAAGTCATTTACATTTTATTCACATGTTGGGGAGAAGATTGTGGAGAAATTAAGTGCAGAGCACCTCATGATTAGAATAGTAAAGCTGGGCAGAGAACTCTACTGCAGATGTTTGAGGTGGGTTTATAATGCCCTGAATGGGAACCAGAAAGAGAATGTTTGGAGCTGTCCCTCTCCAACAGGGGTTATAATGTTTGTAAGTATCTAAAGAGTGAGTGCCAAGAGGCTGGAGCCAGGCTCTGCTGGGTGATGCCCAATACAGGACAAGGGGCAGTGGGTGGGATTTGAGGCACAGGAAGTTCCATGGAGACAGAGGGAAAATGTTTTCCCTGTGAGGGTGACAGAAGCCTGGAAGAGGCTGCCCAGGGGGATTGTGGAGTCTCCCTCTCTGGAGATATTCCAGAGCTGCCTGGATGTGTTCCTGTGTGATCTGCTCTGGGTGATGCTGCTCTGGCAGAAGGGTTGGACTGGATGAGCTTTTGAATCACAGAATCATAGAAACATTCTGGTTGGGAAAGACCCCCAGGATCACCAAGTCCAACTCTTATCCCTACTCTACAAAGTTCACCCTTAAACCATATCCCCAAGTACCACATCTGAAGTCCCTTCCAGCCCCTGCCATTCTGTGATTCTGTGAAACTGAGGACCATTATGAAGACAGAACGCAAGCTGCACTCTACCCAGCCACATTCAAATTGCAGAAGCAGCTTTTAGTTAGGTTATTTTTGCTCCTGGGTAGCAGAACTATGGCTAAAAATGTTTGGAGCTAATTTAGGTTTCAGTTGTGAGAAGCTTGCCTTTACGTAGCGTCTAGCAGAAGTCCCACACCAGCTTTTCACTGGCAAACGATGAGCAAGAGATGCTGCACTTGCTTTGGACAGAGTAACTTTCTGCTCGTACATGAGAAACAAAGAAACTCTTCAGCTGCTTGTGTCACTTCAGCTCTAGAACTGTTAGGTTTAGCATCAGTGAGTTTTGCATTTGATGCTTGGCGGGGCTGCAGTGTAGTGCTGGCGGTGGCTGCGCTGCCAGAGGATGTTGCACATCCCTGGGGCTTCTGTCAGGTGCAGTTGCAGAAATTTTATCATTGTGGATTAATAAATAGGTAACAATGAACAATTCTCATTCAGTGCATCTCTGAGTTAGTCTTTTACTTTTCCCCTAATCAGTTTAATTCTTCACCTTTGCCATGAGAGGTGTGCTAAGAGTATAGAATCACAGAATGTCAGGGGCTGGAAGGGACCTCCAAAGCTCATCCGGTCTAAGCCCCCTGCCAGAGCATCATCACCCAGAGCAGATCACACAGGAACACATCCAGGCAGCTCTTGAATATCTCCAGAGAGGGAGACTCCATAGCACCCCATGGCAGCCTCTTCCAGTGATCTGTCACCCTCACAGGGAAAAAAACATTCCTCCTCATCTTTCTATGGAACTTCCTCTGCCTCAACTCCCACCCATTGCCCCTTGTCCTGGCATTGGGCATCGTCCAGCAGAGCCTGGCTCCAGCCTCTTGGAACTCACCCTCTACATCTTTATAACCATTGATGAGGTCCCCCCTCAGGTTCCTCCTCTCCAAGCAGCACAGCCCCAGCTCCCTCAGGCTCTCCTCCTAGAGAAGATCTTCCACTCTATCATTTTTGTGGCTCTGCACTGGACTTTCTCAAGCAGTTCCCTGAGGTCTTTCTTGAACTGTGGGACCAAGAACTGGACACATCACTCCAGATGCAGCCTCAGCAGGGCAGAGTAGAGTGGCAGGTGAACCTCTCTCGCCCTACTCACCACAGCCCTTCTAACCCATCTCAGAATGGCATTGGCCTTCTTGGCCACAAGAGCACATTGCTCTTCATGTCACTGTGTGTCACAGAATCATAGAATGGTTTGGGTTGGAAGTGACCTGCAAAGGTCATCCAGTCCAACCCCTTCTGCAGTCAGCAGGAACATCCTCAACTAGATTAGGTTGCCCAGTGTCCTGTCCAGCCTCACCTTGATTATTTCCAGGCTTGTGGCTTCAACCACTTCCCTGGGCAAGCTGTTCCAGTGTTCCACCACCCTCGTGGTAAAGGTGTTCTTTAATCTTTACATAACTGGATTCCTTTGGTATGAAAGAGCATGTTTCTGATGGGCTTTCCTGATAGCTGGCAGCATGGTGACTGCAGGCTTTTTCATGTTGTGTCAGCCAACAGCATGGATAACTCAGGGAATGAGTCAGAAGTGATGAGACTGATCTTACATATATCTTTTATACAGATATATGTAGCTATGAAATAAAAGTGTATATAAATAGATACAAATGTTCCATATATCAGTGTTTATGTACATATCTTGCTCAATTTATATATATAGTTGTTTAGTTTGGAGAAAAGAACAGTCTGGGGAGACCTTGTTGCTCTCTGCAAGGACATGGAAGGATGTTCTGGTGAGGTGGGGGTCGGTGTCTTCTTCATGGTAACAAGAGATAGGATGAGAGGAAATGGCCTGAAGTTGCACCAAGGGGAATGTGGATTGGATATTTACTGGAAGAGTTATCAAAGATTGGAGTAGCCTTCCCAGACAGGTGATTGAGTCACCATCTCTGAAGGTGTTTAAAAGATGCGTAGATGTGGTGACGCTAAGGGACGTGGTTTAGCACCAGCCGTGGTAGAGCTGGGGATTGGCTGGACTGAATGATCTTGAAGTTCTTATCCAGCCAAAACAATTCTGTGGTTCTATGATCTATACTTGTATGCATTCATCTGTCCATTCATCCATGCATCTGTCTGTCTGTCTATCCATCCATCTATCCATCTGTCCATCCAGTTTCTATCTATCCATCTATCCATCTGTCTATCCATCCATCCATCTATCCATCTGTTTATCCATTCATCTTCTATCTGTCTATCCATCCATCTATCCATCCATGCATTCATCTATCCATGCATCCATCTGTCTGTCTATCCATCCATGCATCTGTCTATCCATTCATCTTCTATCTATCCATCTATCCATCCATCCATCTTCTATCTGTCTATCCATCCATCTATCTGTCTATCCATCAATCCATCTATCCCTCTGTCAATCCATCCATCTTCTATCTATCCATCTGTCCATCTGTCCATCCATCTTCTATCTCTCTGTCCATCGATCCATCTATCCATCTGTCTATCTATCCATCTGTCTATCCATCTATCCATCCATCTTCTATCTCTGTGTCCATCTGTCCATCTATCTATCCATCTGTCTATCCATCTATCCATCCATCTTCTATCTCTCTGTCCATCAATCCATCTATCCATCTATCTAACCATCTGTCTATCCATCTATCCATCCATTTTCTGTCTATCCATTGTCAATCCATCTATCCATCCATCTTCTCTCCATCTATCTATCCATTCATGCATCTATCCATCTGTCTATCCATCTATTCATCCATCTTCTATCTCTCTGTCCATCTGTCTATCCATCTATCCATCCATCTTCTATCTCTCTGTCCATCCATCTATCTATCTATCCATCTGTCTATCCATCTATCCATCCATTTTCTCTATCCATCTGTCTATCCATCCATCCATCTTTACCTATCTATCATCCATGCATCCATCCATGCATCTATCTATCTATCTATCTATCATCCATGCATCTATCTATCTAAGATCCAGCCATGCATCCATCTCTCTATCCACCTATCCATCCATCTTTTCTTTTGTTACTTTGCTGCTTATGTTCTGCCCTGATCTTTCCCCTTAGCCAGGAGCCACACTGAAGCTGCTGATGTTCACGTCCCTTCTCAGCTGTGCATTGCAGGCAGTGGCTGGGCTCCAGCGCTAGGCACTTCTCAAGGGCAGCAGCAGATAGAGTAGTGAAGCACAACCACCTCCGTGGAACTCGTCGTTTCGGTCGCTAAGTATTGTGATTCATTTGGGACAGCTAATGCAGGCTGGAATGCTGAATGGTAACTTTGGAAAGCAGTAAACCCCAATCAGCATAATTAAATTGCTTTTTCATTGTCTTCAGAAATACAGGCCTGGTCGGTGTGATGATATCTTGAAATGGAAGCCACCCAGCCTGAACTCTGTTGATTTTCGCCTCAAGATAACAAGAATTGGTGGAGAGGGGTAGGTAATCTCTTCCCTTTTTAAATGTGAATGTCCCTTTGCAGTTCATCTCTCCTCTGATATTTCTTGACGTGTCCTAGGGCTAAGCCTTTCTGTCTTCTCTAGAATTGGTTTGCTGAAAACGCAGCCAAGTGTGGTGATCAGTGCTGTGGTGGAAACAACAGCAGATGTTTGTGATGGAAATTTGCTCCTTCTTAAATAGTGTCATAAAATCAACCCCATGTGGAAATCTTTGCATTCCATCACTTCAGAATGTTGTTTGCCTAGTTCAGGCTCTGCACTTCTTTAGTAGGGGCAATTTCCGTGGTCAGTTGTGCCAGGGAAGAGAAGTGGGAGGTTGAGTCATTAGGTTAAAGCTTTCCTTCAAAAAGATGTTGTTTTAAATGAAGTTCATTGATTTTTAGGTTGCTTAATGCTTTAACATTAGGGGCTGATTTCAAGTGACAGTAGTAATAGAACTAGGAGGAGTGGGTCCAAGCTAGAGGAGGGGGAGATTCAGATTGGATGTTAGGAAGAAGTTCTTTAGCTTGAAGGTAATGAGACACTGGAACAGGTTGCCCAAGGAGGTGGTGGAAGCCTCATCTCTGGAGGTGTTAAGGTCAGGCTGGATGAGGCTGTGGACAGCCTGCTCTAGTGTGAGGTGTGAGGCCCATGACAGTGATGTTTGACCTGGATGATCCTTGTGGTCCTTTCCAACTGTGGCAATTGTGTGATGCTAGAATTTGTGTCTGATAAGGTTTATGGAAGCGGAAGTTAAGGCTTTGTGTCAGTCTCACACCAACAAATGAGTGGAGCCAAAATCTTAAAGTACTGATCTCAGATGCTTGACAGCTTGAAAGAATGAGAATGGAGCTTCTAATTTCCAAGGTCTCTGTTCTGATTTGCAGACTCATCTTTAAATGTTGAAATGCAGATCTGTCTAAACCTGTGCTATGAGCCTGCGTGGTCTTACCAAAGGTCCCAGGCCAGCCAGCAGTGCCATAGCCTCAGCCTCTAGAGCAAAACGCCAACCATGCAGCCATTGTGTTTATAGCTCCCTGTTCACTGAAAGAGTGAAAAGAGCCTACAGGAGCATTATTTATTCAGGAGCAAGAGATTAGAGGCCTGTCAGCTGTTGGACATGTCTTTTGGGTGGCAGATGTAATGGAGATCCAGAGCAATTGTAAACAATCCTCTGCATTTTTCATCTGAATAAGGGACTTACCTCTAGGGAGTTTGCCAGATTTTAGTCAGGATGATTATTTTCCCTCTATCCAAAATTCCCTTGTGCTTTCAGTTGTGCATTTCCATCCATACATCAGTCTGCAGTAGTAATGTTAACTGCTGTGTTTCATCCCAGATGTTGCTCAATTACGGATGAATAACCATTTGGTTTTATCCAGGGTTCAGTTCTTGATACCAGAGGGAGCTTTGCCAGTGAAATAAAAAGATTTGCCTTATGATGTAGGAAGGAACTTTAGAATAAGCATCTCTGTAAGGATGAAAACTGCATAAAAACTAACAAAGATAAGGAAAAGGCAGGAATCTTGTAACCTCGGGGACCTAATCCTGACACTCTTGTTCAATGCAGGCTTTGCATCCTTGCACCTTAGTGCATCACATTGCTTCAGCTGAGCTCTGCTGACTGTCCCCCCGTGGATTGTCATAGTCCAGCCTGGCCAAGCAGCAGGATGAGGGTTAGATTAACTCTGTTTATGTTGTGTTTGCATGAATTCCCACTTAATGTTTTCTCTCAATCTCTTCTCATCACATCAATGTAGTTAACATTCTTTTAAAAGAGATCATAAAACTCCTCCCTCACCCAAACCCAAACCCCCTCTTCCACACACCAAAACCAAACCAACTTAGAAACTTATTAAATCACAGAAATACAGGATCACAGAAACATTCTGGTTGGAAAAACCCCTCAGGATCACCAAGTCCAACCAATATCCCTACTCTGCAAGGTGCACCCTAAACCATAGCCCCAAGCACCACATCCAGATGATGTTCAGACACATTCAGGGTTGGTACTCAGCAGCAATTAGACAAGGAGCAGTGGATACAAACTGGAACAGAGAAGGCTTCAGCTCAACAGGAGGAGAAACTTCTTTGGAGTGACAGAGCCCTGGAACAGGCTGCCCAGAGAGGTTGTGGAGTCTCCTTCTCTGGAGACTTTGAAAACCATCTTGATGCATTCCTGTGTGGAGTACCCTGGGTGATACTGCCTTGGCAGGTGAGTTGGACTGGATGATCTCTGGAGGTCCCTTCCAACCTCTAACATTCTGTGATTCTGTGCCTTAAGCACATCAACTGCATTTCCAAATGACCTTAGGAGAAGTGAACATGAAAGATATTTGATTGGTGTGTCCAAGATCTTTAATTGGTGTGTCCAAGATCTGAGTGATCTTACAGTCAGGACTGTTTTTAAATAATAGAGATGTTTTTTGTTTCCCCAAAGTGTCTGACTCTAAGAATATTTCTTAGGGAAAAAAAAACCAAAAAGCCCATGCCAGCTCTAAGCCTTCTTTAAATGTCACAACTATCAAATGAAAATGTCTGCACAGTGCCAGATTTATGGTAGCTTCAACAAACCCAGAAATTCTGAAGTGTCCATGCTCCCTTTTACTGTTTTCTTAATTAGCCTGTGCAAGGCCCTTAATTTTATCCTCAGGAGACATGCTAAAATCAAAGGACAAGCAGGGCTTTGATTTTATTTGCTTTCAATTAGGACCTCTCTTTGTCAATTTGATACCATTTGAAGTCACAGAGCAATACACATTTTATAGAGAACCTTCACAGAACCACAGAAACATTCTGCTTGGCAAAGCCCCTCAGGATCACCAAGGCCAACCCAGAACCCTGCTCTGCAAGGTGCACCCTAAACCATAGCCCCGAGCACCACATCCAAACAACCTTTAAACACAGCCAGGGTTGGTGATTTCACCACCTCCCTGGGCAGCTCATTCTAATGCCAGACCACTCTTGCCATGAAAAAGTTTACCTAATGTCCAGCCTAAACCTTTCCTGTTACAGCTTAAGGCCATTCCCTCTTGTTCTATCCCTAATTCCCTCTGAGAAGAGACCAGCACCAACCTCTCCACAACCTCCTTTCAGGTAGCTGCAGACAGCTATGAACTCTGCCCTCAGCCTCCTCTATCTCACACTAACCATCCCCAGCTCCTTCAGTCTCTCCTCATCAGATTTATTCCCCAGGCCCTTCCCAGCTTCCTTGCTCTCCTCTGCACTGGCTCCAGCACCTCCACATCTCTCTTGTGTTGAAGTGCCCAAAACTGAACACAGTACTTGAAGTGTGGCTTCCCCAGAGCCAAGTCCAAGGGCACAATCCCCTCCCTGCTGCTGCTGGCCACAGCATTTCTAATCCCAGCCAGGATGCCATTGGCTTTCTTGGCCACCTGGGCACACTGCTGGCTCCTATCCAGCTGCTTGTTGATTAGAACCCCCAGATCCTTTTCTGCTACCTTGAAGTATTGGAAAGAATCAAGAATTTTACTCATCTTATAAAAGAGAAATAGTAATAAAGCCTTGTATGCTTAGAAAAAAAAAAGGGAATCTGCAGTCAACATGAACTCTTTGTTACCTGCAAGTCTGAATTGGTTTTTCAGTACATCTATGATTAAATAGACCACCTGGGAGAGAAAAAAAATCAAACACTGTTTAGACAAAGTTCTGTTTAGCTTGGTTGTTGTGAAGTAATTAAAAATGTCAGGTGAAGTACAATGCATTCAAGGTCAAGAAGGGGCTTCAGATCTTAACAGCAGGGGCTAAAAATCTTGGAGATGTTGGTAATTAGAAATTTGTAACCAAATGTAAGTGTCATGAGTGCAGGCAAATGAATGCTTTCCTTTTGTTCACTGTGATGTTGTCCTTTTGGTTCTGTAGATTGGAAGGAGCTCAGATGAAGCAGGAGGCTGCAACTCGTTTCAAATCATAGAATCATAGAATCAAGCAGGTTGGAAGAGACCTCCAAGCTCATCCAGTCCAACCTAGCACCCAGCCCTGGCCAATCAACCAGACCATGGCACTAAGTGCCTCATCCATGTCTTTTCTTGAACACCTCCAGGGATGGTGACTCCACCACCTCCCTGGGCAGCCCATTCCAATGCCAATCACTCTCTCTGCCAACAACTTCCTCCTAACATCCAGCCTAGACCTCCCCTGGCACAACTTGAGGCTGTGTCCCCTTGTTCCATTGCTGGTTGTCTGGCAGAAGAGCCCAACCCCACTTGGGTGCAGCCTCCCTTCAGGGAGCTGCAGACAGCAATGAGCTCTGCCCTGAGCCTCCTCTTCTGCAGGCTGCACACCCCCAGCTCCCTCAGCCTCTCCTCACAGGGCTGTGCTCCAGGCCCCTCTCCAGCCTTGTTGCCCTTCTCTGGACACCTTCCAGTACCTCAACATCTCTCTTGAATTGATAAGCCCAGAACTGGATACAGCACTCAAGGTGTGACCTGAGCAGTGCTGAGTACAGGACAAGAATAACCTCCCTTGCCCTGCTGGCCACACTGCTCTGATCCATGCCATGATACTGACCATGATATTCTTGGTGTGCTGTCATAGAGCTATGTTCTCTGCAACAGGATGGCTTATCCTTTTTGTAAGCCTGTCAGCCTGACTCTTCTGCTTTGGAAAAAACCCAATTGATAACTGCCTGAACAATCCTGCAAGTTAATTGGATCAGCTCAGATCTGTTGCACTGACATGACAGTGAGTTTGGCTCATATGTTGTTATTCCCTCTTCTCTTTCAATTCCCCCTTCTACATGATTCATATATGGTTTAGGCTGGCAGCTCTCTGCCTTCTCACCTGTTTGCAGAGTGCTTGTTGCCAGAGAAGACAAACTTGTTCCTACAAAACAGTCACTGAAAGGCATTTACAGATAGTACCCTGGCCCCTCAGTTCAAGAAGGACCTCAGTGAACTGCTTGAAATAGTCCAATGCAAAGCCACAAAAATCTGGAGGGAGTGAAAGATCTTAGGAGGAGAGCCTGAGGAAGCTGGGGCTGTGCTGCCTGGAGAGGAGGAAACTGTAATGGTCTTGTAATGACAGGATGAGGAGGAATGGGTTTAAACTGGCAGAGGGGAGATTGAAAGTGGATGTTAGGAAGAAATTCTTGACAGTGAGAGTGGTGAGACACTGGCATAGGTTGCCCAGGGAGGCTGTGGCTGCTCCCTCCCTGGAGGTGTTTAAGGCCAGGTTGGATGAGGCCTTGAGTGACCTGTTCTAGTGAGAGGTGTCCCTGCCTGTGGCAGGGGCTTGGAACTGGATGATCTTTGAGGTCCCTCCCAACCTAAACCATTCTATGATTCCATGATTCTATGACTGAGGAGTGACTTCATGAATGCTCATAAGGATGTGCAGAGTGAGTGCCAAGAGGCTGGAGCCAGGCTCTGCTGGGTGATGCCCAATGCCACGACAAGGGGCAATGGGTGGAAGCTGAGGCAGAGGAAATTCCATGGAAACATGAGGAAAATATTTTCCCTGTGAGGCTGACAGAACCCTGGAAGAGGCTGCCCAGGGGGGTTGTGGAGTCTCCCTCTCTGGAGCTATTCCAGAGCTGCCTGGATGTGTTCCTGTGTGATCTGCTCTTGGTGATGCTGCTGTGGCAGGGGGTTGGACTGGATGAGCTTTGGAGGTCCCTTCCAGCCCCTGACACTCTGTGATTCCATGTGAATTACTGCTTTGGTAGCAGTGTGCATGCACAGCTGCTGCCATTGCCATTGCAATGGGAAATAGTAGCTGGAGCCTTTCCCTAGGTACTATACTCTGTGCTTATCAGACAGAAAGATTTGTGGATGTAGTAGCATAATCTACAAGAAGTCTACAGGCAGTGAAGAGAGACTTCAGAGCTTTGGAGACTTCACCCAGGAGGTGAATCCAACTGAATATGAGCCAGCAGTGTGCTCAGGTGGCCAGGAAGGCCAACAGCATCCTGGCATGGATCAGGAGCAGGGCAGTGATTGTCGCCCTGTGCTCAGCACTGCAGAAGCCAACACCTAAAGTACTGTGTTCAATTTTGGGATACCCTCACTACAGGATCACAGAATGTCAGGGGTGGAAGGGACCCAAAGAGATCACCCAGTCCACCTGTGCCAGAGCAGGACCACACAATCTAGCTCAGGTCACACAGGAACACATCCAGACAGGCCTTGAAAGGCTCCAGAGAAGGAGACTCCACAACCTCTCTGGGCAGCCTGTGCCAGGGCTCTGGGACCTTTACAGTAAAGAAGTTCTTCCTCGTGTTGAGGTGGAACCTCCTGTGCTGCAGCTTCCATCCATTGCCCCCTGTCCTATCCCAGGGAGCAGTGAGCAGAGCCTGTCCCCCAAGAAAGGTATTGAGGTGGTGGAGTAGACACTGAAGAAGGCAGTGAAGATGATGAGAGGTCTGGAGAACAGGTCTTATGAATAGCTACAGGAGTTAGGATTCTTTCATCTGGAGAAAAGGAGGCTGAGGGCAGAGCTTATTGCTCTCTGCATCTCTCTGAAAGGAGCTTGTAGCACAGTGGTTCTTACTCTCTTCTCCATACTAACAAGTGACATGATGAGAGGAAGTGACCTGAAGTTTCACCAGGGGGGGTTTGGATTGGATATTAGAAGAAACTTTTCACTGAAAGAATTGTCAAACTCCGGAACAGGCTCCCCAGGGAGGTAGCTGAATCACCATCCCTGGAGGTTTCCAAGCACACAGTGAGGGATCCTAAGGGATGTAGTTCATCACCAGCCTTGGTAGAATTAAATAATGGTTGGAGTGGATGACCTGAAAGGTCTTTTCCAACCACATTCTATGATTCTCTATTGCCTGGAGGGGGGAATCTTATAAAACTTCTTGTAGCACTTCAGTTTTTAAAGACTATTTTCCAAGTAAAGCTTTGGCTGTAACCTCTATTTATACCCTGGTAGACTGAACACGATGTTGTACCTTCCACAACTAATACTCAAGGATGCTCTTGGAATTTCTAATGTTGGATTTCAAAAAGGAACTCAGCCTCATCTTTTTGTGTGTTCAAGTGGCAGCCTTGGGCAATCTCCATCTGTCAGATAATTATTCTACTTTAGCTACTCATTCCTCCAGATTTTTAAAAGCTTTGCCTCATGCCATCCTAAAATTATCTCTAAGCTTGTGGAATGGAATTTAAATGCAGCCTTGTATGTTTTGTAGACCTTGTTATTTCTTTTAACTAGCTGCCACCTTAAAAGAGCCTTTCCATTTGCTCATGGCAGCTATCAGAATGGTTTCCCACTCTCTAAAAGGTCCATTTCTATCTGTAAGCAAGAGCAAGAAAAGTTCCCAACTAACTTATGTCTCTACAGTTTGCTTATCTCCCTTGCAGTTGTTTGTCCTGTTTTACGTGTCAGTGGATCTGTTTTATTCCTCTTTGACCATGTAGCTTGGATTTCTTGCTACTTTGTGAGTATGGTAGTTGAGGGCTGATGCCATCCTCATCTGAACTGCCTGTAAGGTGGTAGAATCTGAGAGGAGTGAGAGAAACAGGCAGTGAAGAAGTGATCTTGGGCTTCAAAAAACCTGGGTTTGGTTTTTCAAGGAAGAGGTAGGCAGTATCCCATGGCAGGTCTCTTAAAGTGTGCAGGATAGCTTCATCAAAATCCACAGGGAGAAGGACATGGAACTGTTGGAGCCAGCCCAGAGGAGGCCACCAAGATGCTCGGAGGGCTGCAGCAACTCTGCTGTGAGGACAGGCTGAGGGATTTGAGGCTCTGCAGCCTGGAGAAAAGAAGGCTTTGGGGAGACCTTAGAGTGGCCTTCCAGGATCTGAAGGGGGCTGCAGGAGGGCTGGAGAGGGACTATTGACAAGGTCTGGTAATGCCAGAATGAGGAGGAATGGGTTTAAACTGGAGGTTAGGAAGAAGTGAGGGTGGTGTTACACTGGCACAGGTTGCCCAGGGAGGTTGTGGCTGCTCCCTCCCTGGAGGTGTTCAAGGCCAGGTTGGATGAATCCTTGAGTGACCTGTTCTAGTGTGAGGTGTCCCTGCCTATGGCAGGGGGTTGGAACTGGATAAGCTTTGAGGTCCCTTCCAACCTAAACCATTCCATGATTCTGTACTTTTCAAGGGTGCAGGAAGACAAACAGGTATGGCAGACAGCTGGCTGGCTTGAATGGGAATTTCCTGAGTTCAGCATCCAAGATGGAACATGTAAACAGGGAGAGACCTCTGTGGAGGACAGAAAAATGGTGTTTAGGAGCAGGGGGAAGGACTTAAGAAAGCCAAAGCTCAGATGGAGTTGAAGATAAGTAGGGAACTTCTATAGGTACTTTTATAATGAAAATTCCAATAGTGGGGTGATATGGTGAGAAAAGAGAGAGGAAGGACTGAGTGTGGCACTTAGTGCCATGGTCTGGTTGATTGGCTAGGGCTGGGTGCTAGGTTGGACTGGATGAGCTTGGAGGTCTCTTCCAACCTGGTTGATTGTATGATTCTGTGTATAGTGCTGCATTTAGCTTTGGTCTTGACTGTCAAGACTTCTAAAGGCTCTGAACCTCATGGCAGAGTGTTGGGTAGTAATAGGACTGGGGGGAATGGATCCATGCTACAGGAGGGGAGATTTAGATTAGATGTTAGGAAGAAGTACTTCAGCATGAGGGTGGTGAGAGACTGGAACAGGTTGCTGAAAGAGGCTACAGGAAGGCTGAGGAGGGACTTTTTAGGGTGTCAGGTAGGAATAGACCTAGGGAGAATGGACCCAAGGTAGAGGAGAAGAGATTCAGATTGGATGTTAGGAAGAAGTTCTTTAGCATGAGGGTGATGAGACACTGGCACAGGTTGCCCAGGGAGGTGGTGGAAGCCTCATCCCTGGATGTTGTTAAGGCCAGCCTGGATGTAGCTGTGGGCAACCTGCTGTAGTGTGAGGTGTCCCTGCCCTTGTCAGGGGGATTGGAACTGGATGATCCTTGAGGTGCCTTCCAACCCTGACAGTTGTGTGACTTTCTTGCATGCTGTGGTGTATTTCAAAGAAGAATAAAGTAAGCAAAGAGGGGTGAAAGAAGTTATCACCCTGGCAGAGTAGAACAGAGAAGACAGCCAAAGATATTGTACATATTTTGAACTCTCCATTGGTGTTATTCTGAACATTTTATTATTTAATCTTCAGATAATGCTAAGCCCACAGATCATAAAAGCAGAGATGGATGTACCTAATGGTGAATACATTAAAGATAAAAATAATTCATGACAGCAATAAGTCCAAGGGTAGCATTGTTTGCTTTGATACCATCAGAAGAGTTTGAAATTGCTTTAGGAATCAGAATCCAGGCTTCTTCTGTCCTCCTGAATTCAGAGGAACTTTGGAATCAGCAAAATATGTCAACAGAATAAATGACCCTGCTGCAGGTTGTTTGCACTTCTGCCATGACAGTGTTATCAGTCTGGCTCCATACAATGAGGATGCTCAGAGGGCTGCAGCAGCTCTGCTATGAGGACAGACTGAAAGAGTTGGGGCTGTGCAGGCTCCCAGGTGACCTTCTTGTGGCCTTCCAGGATCTGAAGGGGGCCTACGAAAAAGCTGGGGAGGAACTTTTTAGGCTCTCAGGGAGTGACAGGACTGGGGGGAATGGAGGAAAGCTGGAGGTGGGGAGAGTCAGCCTGGATGTGAGGAGGAAATTTTTCACCATGAGAGTGGTGAGAGGCTGGAATGGGTTGCCCAGGGAGGTGGTTGAGGCTCCATCCCTGGAGGTGTTTAAGGCCAGGCTGGCTGAGGCTGTGGGCAGCCTGCTCTAGGGTAGGGAGTCCCTGGGCATGGCAGGGGGGTTGGAACTGGCTGCTCCTTGTGGTCCCTTCCAACCCTGACTGATTCTATGATACTAACTGTGGGCTTCTAAAACCCTGGGAGATTATCAGTAGTTTCACCTTCCCTGTTTGATAGTGAGCAGAAACTCTTGGGACATGCACTTATCTTCTGACCTCAGGGACATTAGAAAAGAAACCTACACAGTTGCGTTGCAGAATAATTATCCAACATCTCTAGTCTAGTTGTGGAGGGATTCAATTCATGATGCTTTCTTTGTTTGTTTTTTAAGGTAGATATATTTCTGTAGGAGAAGTTTTTAGAAATCAGTCTTTGAAGAGGTGTTTGTCTTCTAAGGAAGTAAACTGATTTGTTATTATCTGTTACTTTGATAGAATCACAGAATGGTTTGGGTTGAAATGGACTTCCAAAGGTCATTTAGTCCAACCTCCTCTGCAGGGACATCCTCAACTAGATCAGGTTGCCCCCAGCACTCTCCAACGTCACCTTGAATATCTCCAGGCATGGGGCCATAACCACCTTCCTGGGCAACCTCTTCTGGTGTTCCACCACCCTCATGGTGCAGAACCTGTTCCTAACATCCAGTCCCACTCTGCTCTGTTCTAGTTTGAAGCCATTGCCCTCCTCCTGTCCCTGCAGCCCTTTGCAAACAGTCTCTCTGCATCCTTCTTGTAGCCCCCTCCAGGCACTGGCAGGCTGCTGTTAGGTCTGCCCAGAGCCTCCTCTTCTGCAGGCTGCACACCCCCAGCTCCCTCAGCCTGTCTCTGTAGCAGAGCTGCTCCAGGCCCCTGAGCATTTTCATAGCCCTCTCCTGGTCCTGCTCCATCAGCTCCATGTCCTTCCTATACTGAGGGCTCCAGAGCTGGATGCAGCACTGCAGCTGAGGTCTGAGCAGAGCAAAGTGGCAGAATCTCCTCTCTGGCTAATGACTTAAGCTTGGTAATTAACCCTTGCCCTTATTTTGGCTAATGCCCAGTTTGTAGGTTGGGTTTTTTTTTGGGGGGGGGGGGGGGGGAGGGAGGAAGTTGCTTACCCTATTGTAGAAACAGATTAAAATTGGTGAGGCTCTAAGGTTCTGTCTGGTCTGTGGGAGACCACTTTGCAGAGTCAGAGCCTGATGAGTCAAAGGCAGTGAGGAATCCATGGCTGCACTTACCGAGCGAAGGGAACAGTGACTGCTTGGTGTGGAGCTTGTGCACAGAGTGCACTTGTGACAGGGGATGTGTAGTGCTTTGTAGAAGGCATTCCAGAGTGTTCTGTCGAGATTTGGTTCTGTCTGGCAGCAGATGTAAGCATGTCATCCTGACAGAGCATCTTTCAAAGGCCCAGGGCCTTCATTTTTGTATACTTTTATGCCTGCTTATGGCAGTTTTGCTCTGAATTCTGTTCTGAAATCAGCTTGAAGACTTCTCTGTTAAACACATGGAAGGTCTGTTCATTCACAGGACCTACTTTGGTTTTAGCATCTCTGTATATGTGAGAAATAAGCCTCTGAAGCCCAGATTTCCATCTTTGTGAGCTGCTTCAGCTTCACATGTGTGCTGGTTTAAAGCTAGCTGGAATGTTTTGGTGAGAAGGACTAGATTACAGGCTGTGAAAGGGAAACAATGGTGATGTCTACTTCCCTCGTAGGCTTGCTGAGATGTGTAAGAATAAAAGCAAAACGTAGATAAGGGAGTCTCTCACTTGGGCTGCTGTCTGAGCTGCATCTTACTCTCTAACCTCACTCTCCATTTTGGACTAATTCACTTTGCTTCCTAACCCCCCTGGCCAAGCCTCCATTCTTCCTTGGGACTGGGGTAAGGTTGAGAGGGGTAGGGGAAGGTGAAGGGGTGGTTGAGAGCCCCTCCTGGGGATTCAGGTTTCTGGGAGGGGAGTTGTGTTTATGTATTACCTTTTCCCTTGTCTATTTCTGTCTGTAACTGTATATACTGTAACTATCTGCTTGTCTATTGTGCCAGCTGTAAATATAAGCTTCATTCATATTTCCAGAGCCAGCTGAGTCTAGTCTGGGTGATTCCTAAAGTGTGGAGGGGCAGGGAACACCCAAACCACCACAACATGAAATCAATCAGATTTTTCAAGTTAGAAATGTGTTTCCAGTGCATGTCTCTGTCTCTGTATACACAGGTGACAACTGCAGCTTTACCTTGATAAAAATCAGGAGAAACACAAATGTGAAAGAGTTCCCTTGGTTGAGTCAAAACAGCTCTTCCCTCCTTCTTCATGTTTAACATGTGGGAGTTCTATCTTCCTTTTGTCATACTTGGTCATTTTAAAGGTGACAGAATCACAGAATGTCAGGGGTTGGAAGGGACCTCCAAAGCTCATCCAGTCCAACCTCCCTGCCACAGCAGCATCACCCAGAGCAGATCACACAGAAGCACAACCAGGCAGCTCTGGAATATCTCCAGAGAGGGAGACTCCACAACCCCCCCTGGGCAGCCTCTTCCAGGCTTCTGTCTCCCTCACAGGGAAAACATTTTCCTCATGTTTCCATGGAACTTCCTCTGCCTCAGCTCCCACCCAGTGCCCCTTGTCCTGGCATTGAGCATCACCCAGCAGAGCCTGGCTCCAGCCTCTTGGCACTCACCTTTACATCTTTATAACCATTGATGAGGTCCCCCCTCAGGCTCCTTCTCTCCCAGCAGCACAGCCCCAGCTCCCTCAGGCTCTCCTCCTAAGGAAGATCTTCCACTGCCTTCAGCATTTTTGTGGCTCTGTGCTGGACTCTTTCAAGAAGTTTCCTGAGGTCCTTCTTGAACTGGGGTGGTGGAACTGAACACAATACTCCAGATGTGGCATCACCAGGGAAGAGTGGAGGGGCAGGAGAACCTCTCTTGCCTTAGTAACCACAGTCCTTCTAACCCTCCCCAGATTGGCCTTGTCCTTTTTGACCTCCAGAGCACATTTCTGGCTCATGGTCAACCTCCCATCCACCAGGCCTCCCAGGTCCTTTTCCCCTTCACTGCTCTGCAGCAGGTCAATCCCCAACCTATGCTGATCCCTGGGGCTGTTCTTTCCCAGGTGCAAGGTTGTGGTGTCATGAAGTCAGGCAGTGCTATTTACAATTCCTAACCCTTTCCATCCATTTCTTAACTGGATGGTGCAGGCTTTTTGTTATTTTTCCTTCTTGACCTTTATAGGTTTCAAAGGCTCGAGCTCACCTGTACTCCACCAAGCAGTGTGATGAGTGGTGTAGAAACACTGCATATGAATCTTTGGTGGTCAGCAGCAGTAAGCCAAGGAGCAAGGACTGCAGACTGGAACACAGAAGTTTTCAGCTCAACATGAGGAGAAACTTTAGAGTGAGGGTGACAGAGCCCTGGAGCAGGTTGTGGAGTCTCCTTCTCTGGAGTCATTCAGACCCTGCCTGGATGCATTCCTATTCAAACTACCATAGGTGAAACTGCTTTTAGCAGGGAGATTGGACTGGATGATCTCTGGAGGCCCCTTTCAACCTCTAAGGTTCTGTGATCCTGTGACTAACCAAGAAACAACCCCCAGTGATGTTGCTCTGCTTTGTATGTGTAAGCTGAACCATTTTTTAATTACCTTAACTGCAAAGTGAATTGGGGCTTGGACTGGATGATCTTTTCAGGTCCCTTCCAGCCCCTAGCATTCTGTGACTTCCCTCATTCATATTTGTGGAGATGCAAAAGCATGTGAAGCACTGGGGAGCTGAAAGTTGTGATGTTCTTAAGGGATGAAAAGCATCATCCCTCGTACACTAGTTACTCATATGCTACTCATCCTATCTGTTGTCAGAGCTCCTCAGCTCTGAGAGATATGACAGTATCACACAGTATCACAGTATCATCAGGGTTGGAAGAGACCTCACAGATCATCAAGTCCAACCCATTACCACAGAGCTCAAGGCTAGACCATGGCACCAAGTGCCACATCCAATCCTGCCTTGAACAGCTCCAGGGACGGCGACTCCACCACCTCCCTGGGCAGCCCATTCCAGTGTCCAATGACTCTCTCAGTGAAGAACTTTCTCCTCACCTCAAGCCTAAACTTCCCCCGGCGCAGCCTGAGGCTGTGTCCTCTCGTTCTGGCACTGGCCACCTGAGAGAAGAGAGCAACCTCCTCCTGGCCACAACCACCCCTCAGGTAGTTGTAGACAGCAATAAGGTCACCCCTGAGCCTCCTCTTCTCCAGGCTAAACAATCCCAGCTCCCTCAGCCTCTCCTCGTAGGGCTGTGCTCGAGGCCTCTCCCCAGCCTCGTTGCCCTTCTCTGGACACGCTCAAGCATCTCAATGTCCCTTCTAAACTGGGGGGCCCAGAACTGGACACAGTACTCAAGGTGTGGTCTAACCAGTGCAGAGTACAGGGGCAGAATGAGCTCCCTGCTCCTGCTGACCACACCATTCCTGATGCAGGCCAGGATGCCACTGGCTCTCTTGGCCACCTGGGCACACAGTAAGAACTGTTACATTACCCAGTTTTAATGAGGTCATTATTCTATATTCCCCCAAAAGCAGTGCATGTATCTGTATCAGTTCTCCAGATGGGGGGGGGAAAATGCATTCCAAAGTGAAAACTCACTCAGGGCAGCATGATGCATTAGCAAAGGAGTGACAGTCCTCAGCTGTACCCAGCAGATGGCATTTTCCCCCTTAGAACAACCAAATATTTTCAAAGCTATCATCCTTGTCTATTTTCATACTTAGAAATAAAGCCTGGGTTTTTTTTTCCCCACACAGTATTAAAACATTGCACTGTGAGCAAGTAGCACTGGGTTAGAAATTAAGTGAATGTCTACATCTTTAATTACAGCAGGAGTGTGGAGGGGATTGTCCCCTTGGACTCTGCTCCGGTGAGGCCACACCTCGAGTACTGTGTTCAGTTTTGGACATCTCAGTACAAGAGAGATGTGGAAGTGCTGGAGCCAGTGAGGAGGAGTGCAAAGGAAGCTGGGGAAGGGCCTGGAGAATAAATCTGATGAGGAGAGACTGAAGCAATGGTTAGTGTGAAACAGGAGGCTGAGGGCAGAGCTCATGGCTGTCTGCAGCTACCTGAAGGGACATTGTGGAGAGGTTGGTGCTGGGCTCTGCTCACAGGGAATTAGGGATAGAACAAGAGGCAACAACCTCAAGCTGTGACTGGGTAGGTTTAGGCTGGACATTAGGAAGTTTTTTTCATGGCAGGAGTGGTCTGGCATTAGAATGGGCTGCCCAGGGAGGTGGTGGAGTCACCCACCCTGCATGTGTTTAAAGGTGGTTTGGATGTGGTGCTTGAGGCTATTGTTTAGGGTGCACCTTGTAAAGTAGGGATATTGTTTGGTGCTGAGAGGCTTTGCCAACCTGAATGTTTCTGTGATTCTATGATACAGGGTAGAGAAGACTGGAATTAGGAGAGTAAAACAGGGTGGAGAAGACTGGAATGAGGAGAATAAAACAGGGTAGTGAACTTGCTTTGTTGGATTTTCCCCCTCAAGTCTGCATATCAAAAGCATCATGTCTCACAGATATATATATATATATATAAGCACTTCACTTTTGGTGAACATTAAAGCATCCAATATCAGTCATAGAATCATAGAATGTCAGGGGCTGGAAAGAACCTCAAAAGATCATCTGGTCCAGCCCCCCTGCCAGAGCAGCATCATCTAGAGCAGATCACACAGGAGCACATCCAGACAGCTCTTGAGTATCTCCAGAGAGGGAGACTCCACAACCCCTCTGGGCAGCCTCTTCCAGACTTCTGTCACCCTCACAGTGAAAAAATTCTTCCTCAGGTTCACATGGAACTTCCTAAGCCTCAAATGCTGCAGATGTTAATCTTTTTACTCAGGAACACAAAATTCTGCTTGTAAGTGGCTATTTAATGCTAGGAGATCATTGGATTTGGAGAGTACATCAGGATAGAGGGACTCAAAAGTAAGTTAGAGGGAGGGGAAGGAGAACTTCTCTCTACCTACTAACCACAGCCCTTCTAATCCACCCCAGAATGGCAATTGCCTTCCTGGCCAGAAAAGCACATTGCTTGCTCATGGTAAAAGTCATAGAATCAGCCAGGTTGGAAGAGACCTCCAACATCATCCAGGCCAACCTAGCACCCAGCCCTATCCAGTCAACCAGACCATGGCACTAAGTGCCTCATCCAGGCTTTGCTTCAACACCTCCAGGGATGGCGACTCCCCCACCTCCCTGGGCAGCCCATTCCAATGCCAATCACTCTCTCTGTAACTCTGCATTTAAAGCATAGCAATAGCCTGTGCCTATTACTTAAAATGTTGCCTTGTTGGCAGGCTTAGCAGGTGACCCAGAGGAAGAAGAATGAACCCTAGCCCATGCAAAAAAATAAGAAGTCATAAAGAAATTGGAGCTACTGCTCATGCATTTTGTTGTGCAGACTGAGGTTCTTTAGTTCTGGAGTGGTTTATAGAATCATAGAATGGTTTAGGTTGGAAGGGACCTCAAGGATCATCCAGCTCCAACCCCCTGCCATAGGCAGGGACACCTCCCACTAGAGCAGGTTGCTCAAGGCCTCATCCAGCCTGGCCTTAAACACCTCCAGGGAGGAAGCATCCACAGCCTCCCTGGGCAACCTGTGCCAGTGTCTCACCACCCTCACTGTAAAGAACTTCCTCCTAACATCCAGTCTAAATCTCCCCTCTGCCAGCTTAAACCCATTCCCCCTCATCCTGACATTACCAGACCTTGTCAGTAGTCCCTCCCCAGCCTTCCTGTAGGCTCCCTTCAGATACTGGAAAGCCACTCTAAGGTCTCCTGGAAGCCTTCTCTTCTCCAGGCTGAAGAGCCCCAACTCTCTCAGCCTGCCCTCATAGCAGAGCTGCTGCAGCCCTCTGAGCATCTTCGTGGCTCTCCTCTGGACCAAATTATTAAATACATAATTACTAAATTAGTTAGCATTTGGTCCAAATCTTTGTGTTTGTTGCCAGAAGTTGTGTTGTGAAACTGGTGATTGGTTTGAAATGAAAGATGCCTGCAGAAATCCAGAACATAAAGATGCTGTGGATGTGGACTCTGTGCAGAGTTGCTCCTCTGTTGCAGTTTTTCACCCAGTCAGTATTTGAATAGTGCCATCTAGATATGTGCTTTTATTTAATGCACAAAATACATCTTGCTCAAGCTAAATTATTCCTCTGATTCACTGGAATTGAGTTCCTATAAATTTATTGCAAGACATAAAGTGCATGGAAGACTTTTCTGAGAGAAAACAGAGAATGGATGTGATAAAAGGGCAAAAATGTGGGGAGAATTTGAAGCTCCTTCTCCTGATGCAATAGCTCCATGAACACAAATAGGTTCTTTAAGCTTACAGTTGACTTAAAAAAGGAACTGGATGGGTTTGTGAAGCTCCAAACCAGGAAGTCTGACAGCAAAGAAGTTGCCAGGCTTGTTTGGGTTCTTTTGACTGAAGTTCAATTGCCAAGGGAACTTGGAAATGGAGAGATGCAGATTAGCAGTGAGAATAAGTGAAGTGGGGCAAGAAGTGGGGCAGAGAAAAACCTCAATTCTAAAGAGCTTCTTTCTCTACTCTCATTTTAGATAATCTGTTACAGGTTTTCTGGTAGTTACAACAGTTTTATGTTGGAGTTTGCTGGACTTAAAACCACAACAAAAACACCTCCACCTCCCAAACTCCAAGGTTCTGTAGTTACCAATCAGCTTTCTGTGTAAGGAAAACACCCTGATAAGCCCAAAAAAAGGTGGATTTCATTCAAAACTGGTGAATGGAGAAAGGATAATGTATAGGAGGTTGTGGGTTGGTTGTGGGGGTGGGAGTTGAGGAATAGGAAGTTCCATAGAAACATGAGGAGGGATTTCTTCCCTGTGAGGGTGACAGATCACTGGAAGAGGCTGCCCAGGGGAGTTGTGGAGTCTTCCTCTGTGGAGATATTCCAGAGCTGCTTGGATGTGTTCGTGTGTGACCTGCTCTAGGTGATGCTGCTGTGGCAGGGGAAGTTGGACTGGATGAGCTTTGGAGGTCCCTTCCAGCCCCTGGCATTCTGTGATTCTGTGATAGTGAGGAGAATGCCAAGCAGACTAGCTGGGGTTGGCAGAGCTGGCTGGGGTGCTGGGACAGCTGCAGAAAACCTCTCTGTGCCACGTCTGCAAGCTTGAGAAAGTTCACAAAATCACAGAATGTTAGGGGTTGGAAGGGACCTGCAGAGATCATCGAGTCCAACCCTCCTGCCAGAGCAGTTGGTTAAGAAACAGTTTTGCAACTCACAAGCTCTCAAGCGTGAGGTTGCAGGATCTTTCTTCACTGAGGCTTATTGAGCCTGGGTGTCTTCATAGCAGCTTAATGAACAAGAATTCTTCAGCCTGTCCAAAAACTTTCTTCCTGCATTCTCCTCCTAAAGAAAACAACTTTCTTTTCCTTCCTTCTCATTTTCAAATGTCATGCACAATAATTAAATCCTCATTTAACTTTTGAGTGATTTATACCTGAATGAAGCTCCTGTTTGTTGCTCGGTAATAAGTTTTCTCTCTCATAGTAACAAGGCTGTGTTGAAAATCCTGGTGGGCAGCAAGTTCTGCATGGGCCAGCAATGTGCCCTTGTGGCCAAGAGAGCCAATGGCATCCTGGGCTGCATCAAGAAAAGTGTGGCCAGCAGGGCTAGGGGAGTGCTTCTCTCCCTCTGCTCCTTCCCGCTGAGACCACACCTGGAATATTGTGTCCGGTTTTGGGCTTCCCAGTTCAGGAGAGACAGGGACCTGTTGGAACAAGTCTAGTGGACAGCTACGAGGATGATTGGAAGACTTGAGCATCTCCCCTGTGAAGAACCTCTGGGGCTGTTTACTCTGGAGAAGAGAAGGCTGAGAGAGGATGTGAGCAGTGTGTGCAAATATCTGAGCGGTAGGTGTCAAGTGGAGGGACCAAGCTCTTCTTGGTGCTCAATTAGACAAGGAGCAATGGATCCAAACTGGAACAGAGAAGGTTTCAGCTCCACATGAGGAGAAACTTCTTTACAGTGAGGGTGCCAGAGCCCTGGCACAGGCTGCCCAGAGAGGTTGTGGAGTCTCCTTCTCTGGAGACTTTCAAATCCCACCTGGATGCATTCCTGTGTGAACTATGCTGGGTGATGCTGCTTTTGGCAGGGCGGGGGTTGGACTGGATGATTTCTGGAGGTCACTTCCAACTTCTGAGGTTCTGTGATTCTGTGAAAGTAACTTCAAAGGAAGAGATGGCCTTTTTAATTTTTTAACAGATAAAGGATTTCTCTGAAGGAACAATTAAAACTTTATTTTTCACAGCCTTGATATTAAGGATTGTTTGATCAATGTGCTTTTGCTGGTTCGGGGAAGTAAATGTGTTGAGATAAAGTCAACCTAGAGTTAATTCTTCTTCTGTGTGTTTTAAATCAATCAGGGATAGATCTTCTTCCAGTGTAAATGCCAGAGGTGAAAAATGAAAGCAATACTCTGAATTTGTAGAGATGTAGGAGCTGTAAAAGTAATCCTGTTTTCACTAGTCTGTGCATGTCAGATGTAGCAGAGGAATGGTAAGGTTCCAGCCCAGCATCCAGGAGAAATTGAATTCCTCTGAAAAGAGTCAACCCCAGGCTCTGTTTGTCACTTGTGCTGAGAGAGTTGGGGCTGTTCAGTCTGGAGAAGAGAAGGCTCTGAGAAGACCTTCTTGTGGTCTTCCAGTATCTGAAGGAAGCTTACAAGAAAGCTGGGGATGGACTTTTTAGGGTGTTGGATAGTAACAGAACTGGGGGGAATTGAGAAGAAGTAGTGCAGAGAAGGGTGAAACCTGAGTCCCCAGGAGGGGCTCTCAACCACCCCCTCACCTTCCCCCTACCCCTCTCAACCTTACTCTAGTCCCAAGGAAGAATGGAGGTTTGGCCAGGGGGATTAAGAAGCAAAGGTGAAATCAGCCAATGCAAGTGGAGGGTGAGGTTAGAAAGCAAGATGGAGTTCAGCCAGCAGCCCCAGCTCTCCCTAGCAGGCGAAGAGAGCCCAGAGCACAGCCCAGAGCGAAGAGACCAAGCCAAGTGACTTTATCTTTTGTTTTGCTTTTCCTTTCTACACATCTCAGCGAGACTGTGAGTGAAGTAGACCTCACCATTGTTTTCATTTCTCAGCCTATGATCTAATTCTTCCCACCAAAACATTCTAGCTAGCTTCAAACTAGCACAGGAGAGGTCTGGCAAACATGACCTATGAACAGCGGCTGAGGGAGCTGAGGTTGCGTAGTCTGGAGAAGAGGAGGCTGAGAGGGAACCTTATTGCCCTCTACAACTACCTAAAAGGAGGTTGTAGTGAGGCTGGAGCTGGTCTCTTCTCCCCAGTTACTAATGATAGGACAAGAGGAAGTGGCCTCAAGTTGTGTCAGGGGAGGTTTAGGTTGGCTGTTGGGAGGAAGTTCTTTATTGAGCAGGTGGTCAGGCACTGGAACAGGCTGCCCAGGGAGGTGGTGGAGTTGCCATCCCTGGAAGTGTTTAAAAGGAGAGTGGATGTGGTCTAGTGATGAAGGATGCTGGGATGAAGGTTGGACTGGATGATGCTGGAGGGCCTTTCCAACCATAGTGATTCCTAGTGATGAGGGATTTGGTTTAGTCAAGGACTTGTCAGTGTGAAAGTAAGGAATGGACTCCATGAGCTTGAAGGTCTTTTCCAGTCCAAGAAAGTCTGTGATTCTGTGAACTGGGTAGATGCAGATTGGATGTTAGGAAGTTCTTCAGCATGAGAGTGGTTAGACACTGGCACAGGTTACTCAGAGAGGTGATGGAAGCCTTATCCTTGGATGTTTTTTTAAGGCCAGGCTGGATGTGGCTGTGAGCAACCTGATCTAGTGTGAGATATCCTTGCCCATGGCAGGAGGATTGGAACTGGATGATCCTCGATGTCCCTCCCAGCCCTGACAGTTCTATGATTCCCTGACAGATAGATCCAGAGCCTGGATCTGTAGCAGCTGAGTAAATGAAGTATCTTCCCTAACTCCTAAATTGCACCTAGATTGTGAAAGAAGATATGAGCTAGTTTGTTGTTGAGCTTCCTAGCTGGTGTAAAACTCGACAGCAGGGACGTGTTAAAATGTTGTTTTCCCCATCATCTGTTCCAGGAATATGTGCTCTACCAGTCTGCCCTTTTCTCTCTTGGTTCTTCTTGTCTTCTGTGCTACTGTTTCCAGCTAGACTCAATTTTGTGTTCCTGCTAAATGTTTGCTCCTTCTCCTTTCCTTCTCTCGCTCACATTTGCATGTCTTCAGGGTTGCTTTCCCAGTAAAGTTGATTATTTAGCATTTGCTGTCAGTTGCCACTCCAGGGGGATAAAAGTCCTGGTTAAAATGCATAGGATTGCCAGGAAATAACAGGAATTGCATTTCTGCATGCCATTAGATAAGTTTCTCTCTCTGATGCTCTGATGTAGGTAGAACTGGGTCTGTAGGAAAAGGCAACAGCTTACATTATTGCTTATGCTTATCATATAAAATAGCCAAAGTCTGAGACATCAAAACCTTTCTTCATACTCAATAATGCCCTGCACACTCCAATCCTTACTCTTCCCAGCTATATGAGCCTAAGTAAACATGTTGGTTTTTCCTAGAGACTTTCTCTCACCTTAAATCAGACCTGAATTAAGTTCACTGTTTTCAGTCAATTGCAGGTAACTGCATCCCCCAGGCAAGCTTGTTGTCTGTGCAGGTAGCTTATTAGTACTGCCATGAGGAGCTTTCACCTGAAAAATCAAAATATCCTGAGTCATGTTGCTCTAATTTTTGGAGCAGATTTTTTGGGCAAGGCTAGAATATAGTCCAAAAGAAGATGCAGAACTGCTTGCAGTAAAATACAATGTCATAGAATCATAGAATCAAGCAGGTTGGAAAGACCTCCAACATCATCCAGTCCAACCTAGCACCCAGCCCTGGCCAATCAACCAGACCATGGCACTAAGTGCCTCATCCAGGCTTTGCTTCAACACCTCCAGGGATGGTGACTCCAGCACCTCCCTGGGCAGCCCATTCCAATGCCAATCACTCTCTCTGACAACAGCTTCCTCCTAACATCCAGCCTAGACCTCCCCCAGAACAACTTGAGACTGTGTCCCCTTGTTCTGTTGCTGCTTGCCTGGCAGAAGAGCCCAACCTCACCTGGCTACAATCTTCCTTTAGGTAGCTGCAGACAGCAATGAGGTCTGCCCTGAGCCTCCTCTTCTGCAGGCTGCACACCCCCAGCTCCCTCAGCCTCTCCTCACAGGGCTGTGCTCCAGGCCCCTCACCAGCCTTGGTGTCCTTCTCTGGACACATTCCAGTATCTCAACATCTGTCTTGAATTGAGGAGCCCAGAACTGGACACAGCACTCAAGGTGTGGCCTGAGCAGTGCTGAGCACAGGGGCAGAATAACCTCCCTGGTCCTACTGGCCACACTGTTGCTGATGCAGTCAGGGATGCCATTGGCTCTCCTGCCCACTGGGGCACACTGCTGGCTCATCTTCAGCTACTGTCTGTATGTCTTAGAGGCATATTGGAAAAAGGGGGAATAAACCACTCTGCTTTACTGTACATTTCTTAATTAATAACTTAATAATTTATGTTCCATAAATCTCCACAGAAATAGATGAAAGTAGAGGCAGAGGAGGTCATCCTGATAGCAGTTAAATCAGTAGTTATCAGCCAGGGAATGGAAGTAACTAATTTTTTGTCCTGTGCAGTTAGCATTTAATCATAATTGCTCTTTCACTTCTGCCCTACATAATAAAAATTCATCATTCAGGACAGCAAATGAAAAGATGTTCTCTTTCTCTAATAATAATACAGCAGCCTTTATGAAGAATTCAATTATTTTTTCCCCTCACAGTTTACAGGAAGGACTCATTTTTGCAAGCTGATTATTACTCAGGCCTCAGCTGCTTTGGCTTTTTAGAGAATGTGAATGTGTCACCAAAGAGGTTAATAATTCCAAGTCAAGCCTAAAATGCTGGCATTGCAGAGTAGGAATACCAAGAGCAGATGAAGATGTTGCAAAGTGGTTATATTGAACCAAGAGTTTTGTAGAAGCAGCTCCCTCAGGTGAGGATGCTTCCTTGTCCTCTTCCTCAGCCCATGCATGGACAAGCAAGTGGGTCTGGGGGTTGCATGGGACATCTTGAAGTGTTTGTATCCTGGGTGCTGGGAATAAGGAAGCCTGGCTCCTGTCCCCTGTGTGTTTAGTAGCTGCATCAGGTTTATCAGAGAATCATGGAATGGTCTGGGTTGGAAGTGACCTCTGAATGCCATCCAGTCCACCCCCCTCTGCAGACAGCAGGGACATCCTCAACTACAGCAGGTTGCCCACAGCCCTGTCCAGCCTCACCTCGAGTATCTCCAGGGACGGGGCCACGACCACCTCCCTGGGCAACCTCTTCCAGTGTTCCACCACCCTCACGGTGCAGAACCTGTTCCTAACATCCAGTCTCAATCTGCTCTGCTCTAGTTTGAAGCCATTGCCCTCATCCTGTCCCTGCAGCCCTTTGCCAACAGTCTCTCTGCAGCCTTCTTGTAGCCCACTTCAGGCACTGGCAGGCTGCTATGAGGTCTCCCCAGAGCCTCCTCTTCTGCAGGCTGCACACCCCCAGCTCCCTCAGCCTGGCTTTGTAGCAGAGCTGCTCCAACCCCCTCATCATTTTCCTGGCTCTCCTCTGGCCCTGCTCCATCAGCTCCATGTCCTTCCTCTACTGAGGGCTCCAGAGCTGGATGCAGCACTGCAGGTGAGGTCTCAGCAGAGCAAAGTGTCAGAATCCCCTCTCTGGCTCTGCTGGCAACGCTGCTTTGGATGCAGCCCAGGCTGTGCTTTGCCTTCTGGTCTGCAAGCTCACACTGCCTGCTCATGTCCTTCAACACCCCCAGGTCCTTTCCCACAGGGCTGCTTTCTCTCACCTCCTCCCCCAGCCTGTACTGATAGTGAGGTCAAGTGCAGAACCTGCACTTCTTTCGTTGGACCTCCTGAGGTTCCCCTGGCCTCACCACTGCAGCTTGTCCAGGTCCCTCTGGATACCATCCTGTCCCTCTTGACTGTGGCAATGATAGAGGGCCCAGGGCAGCTTTACTGTGAGTGCCTTCTGCATTACAGGTGCAGTAATCACTGTTCCAGTGCTGGTAGCTGGTGCTAAAAGGTCACAGCCAGGAAAGTGCTCAAACTGCGTTTCTCAGTATTTCAGAACACACAACACTTCATCCTGGGTTTAGTTGCTACCTGAAGAATTTCTGTGAGAGAAATTCCATTTAAAGTTCAAATAATGAATTTGCTGAGGGACTTCATTTTACAATGAGGAGAGGAGCTAAATCTTGCACCATCTGTGCAGGTTTCAGAGCGAAGAGTGAAGCATTCAGTAAAGTTCATGAAGTCTCTGCTAGCTTTCCTACCCTGTTTTGGGTGGAGGTTTGTTTGTAGCAGACTTGTGTTTGTGCCTTCATTTGTGTCTGGGTGGATCACAGAATCACAGAGTGTCAGGGGCTGGAAGGGACCTCCAAAGCTCATCCAGTCCAAACTCCCCTGCCAGAGCAGCAGCACCTACAGCAGATCACACAGGAACACATCCAGGCAGCTCTTGGATATCTCCAGAGATGGAGACTCCACAACCTCCCTGGGCAGCCTCTTCCAGGTTTCTGTCACCCTCACAGGGAAAACATTTTCCTCATGTTTCCATTCAACATCTTCTGCCTCAACTCCCACCCAGTGCCCCTTGTCCTGGCATTGGGCATCACCCAGCAGAGCCTGGCTCCAGCCTCCTGGCACTCACCCTGCACATCTTTATAACCATTGATGAGGTCCCCTCTCAGGTTCCTCCTCTCCCAGCAGTACTGCCCCAGATCCCTCAGGCTCTCCTCCTAAGGAAGATCTTCCACTGCCTTCAGCATTTTTGTGGCTCTGTGCTGGACTCTCTCAAGCAGTTCCCTGAGGTCCTTCTTGAACTGAGGGGCCCAGAACTGGACACAGCATTCCAGATGCATCCTCGCTGCGGGGAGCTGGGTGCATGTCACTCCCAGTTCCTTGTTCATTACAGGCTTTACTTCAAGGTTGCAATCTGCACAGTTCCCCAGGAACTTGAATGGTTTGTAACCTGGAATTCAGTCATTTCTGTGGCTGTGCATGATTAATTAATACAATGTTTAATTTTAATAAATCATTAAAGTCATGTGGGGAAAACAGGAAGCAAATCAGTTGGATTGGTCTGCCATGCATGTGGCTCAGAGTGCTCTCTTGTGATGCTATCTCAGAGGGACCTTGCCAGGCTGGATGGGTAGGCAGATGTCAATGGGATGAGATTTAGTAAGGCTAAGTGCAAGGTTCTACACTTTGGCCACAGCAACCCCCAAGCAGCACTACAGGCTGGGGACAGAATGGCTGAGAGCAGCCAGGCAGAGAGGGAGCTGGGGGTGCTGCTAGATAGTAGCTGAATGTGAACCAGCAGTGTGCCCAGGTGGCCAGGAAAGCCAATGGCATCCTGGCCTGCACCAGGAAGAGTGTGGCCAGCAGCACCAGGGAGGTTATTCTGCCTCTGTGCTCAGCACTGGTCAGGCCACACCTTGAGTGCTGTGTCCAGTTCTGGGCTCCTCAATTCAAGAGAGATGTTGAGGTGCTGGAAGGTGTCCAGAGAAGGGCAGCAAGGCTGGGGAGGGGCCTGGAGCACAGCCCTGTGAGGAGAGGCTGAGGGAGCTGGGGGTGTGCAGCCTGCAGAAGAGGAGGCTCAGGGCAGAGCTCATTGCTGTCTACAACTACCTGAAGGGAGGCTGTAGCCAGGTGGGGTTGGTCTCTTCGGCCAGGCAAGCAGCAACAGAACAAGGGTACACAGCCTTAAGTTGTGCCAGGGGAGGTCTATGCTGGATGTTAGGAAGAAGTTGTTGGCAGAGAGAGTGATTGGCATTGGAATGGGCTGCCCAGGGAGGTGGTGGAGTTGCTGTGCCTGGAGGTGTTGAAGCAAAGCCTGGCTGAGGCACTTAGTGCCATGGTCTGGTTGACTGGACAGGGCTGGGTGCTAGGTTGGCCTGGATGATGTTGGAGGTCTCTTCCAACCTGGGAATCTATGATTCTATGATTCATATGGCCTCTGTAACAAGAAGGTGAGGATTTTCATGCTGGTTATATCTGTTATAGGTATCTGTTATGTATCTGTGTAGACAAGGGATGGTTATATTCTTTCCTGGTTTAAAGAGATGTGTTTGGCCTTCCAGATATTTTTATTATGCACCTACATGCTCAGTCCCTGTTTCTCTTGCACACCAGGGCAGCATCAATGAGTGCCAATCTAATTAGGTGTTTTGTAATGAAGTATTTATCAGATTTGAATTAGCCCTCATTTGGCATAATTCAATCAGTCCCTGTTCTTTTCTTCTGAGAAATGAAACAGTCATCACCTTTCTCCAAAGGGTTCTGGTACTAATTTACTCAGGATACTTTAAAGTTTACCTCAGAGTGGTTTGCAGTATTTGCTCTCAAAAGTTTCTGCATCCATATTTAATCAGGTTTTTGATATATTTTGGAGTCCCAGGGTCACAGGATGTTAGGGGTTCAAAAAGACCTCTGGAGGTCTTTAGGGCCAACTCCCCTGCCAGAGCAGAACCATAGAATCTAGCTAAGGTCACACAGGAACACATCCAGACAGGGCTCGAAAGGCTTCAGAGAAGGAGACTCCACAGCCTCTCTGGGCAGCCTGTGCCAGGGCTCTGGGACCCTTACAGCAAAGAAGTTCTTGCTCATGTTGAGGTGGAACTTCCTGTGCTGTAGTTTCCATGCATTACCTCTTGTCTTATCCTAAGGTGCAACTGAGAAGAGTTTGTCCCCTCTCTCTTGACCCCCAGCCCTCAGATACTGATAGATATTGATTAGATCCCCTCTCAGCCTTCTCCTCTCCAGACCAAACAGCCCCAGCTCTCTCAGCCTCTCTTCACAAGGCAGTGCTCCAACCCCTTCATCATCCCTGTAGCCCTCCATTGGTCTCTCTTCAGTAGATCCCTGTCCCTCCTGAACTGAGGAGCCCAGAACTGGATGCAATATCCCAGGTGAGATCTCACCAGTGCAGAGTGAGGGGGAGGAGAACCTCCCTGGATCTGCTGCCCACACTCCTCTTAATGCACCCCAAGACCCCATTGGCCTTCTTGGCCAGCAGGGCACATTGCTGTGCCATGCAGAACTTGCTGCCCACCAGCACTCCCAGCTCCTTCTCCACAGGGCTGCTCTCCAGCAGATCACCTCCCAGCCTGTACTAGTGCAGTTTATTGTTCTTTCCCAGGTTCAGGACTCTGCAGTCATCCTTGCTGAACCTCGTTAGGCTCCTCTCTGCCCAGCTCTCAGCCTGTCCCAGTCTCACTGAATGGCCTCACAGCCTTCAGGTGTCTCAGCCAATCTTCCCAGTTTGATATCAGCAGCAGACTTGCTGAGCAGACTCTGTCCCCTCACAGGGAGGTGGTTGAGGCCCCATCCCTGGAGGTGTTTAAGGCCAGGCTGAATGAGGCTCTGGCCAGCCTGCCCTAGGGTAGGGTGTCCCTACCCATAGCAGGGTCTCCTCCGACCCTGACTGATTCTGTGATTCTATATTGCCTTAGAGTTCTTCCTCAGTGTGACCATCCTGCAGTGTCCCTGTTTTCTTTTACTGGGAAGTGATGGCTGCCAAAGCCTGACACTGCCCTGAGGTCCTGGTGTAGCATGCAGGGCACTGAGAAAACCAGAAAGCTGCTGGAGCAGGTGTGCTGAGAGATGAAGGGCAGAATGTGAGAGATTATAGCCAGATGAGACCACTCCATCACAGCTTTCCTGCCAGTTCTTTTCAGCAGTAACAACTTGTCTTAAACCTGCTGAATATTTCAGTCTTTCCACTCTGTCCTGATTATTTACAGTCCTTGTGTGGAACGGAAGTTTGGGCTTTGTGCTTTGAGTTTAAAAATAGAAAGGCCAAGGACAAAGGAGTGACAAAAACCTCTCGTGGAATGGTAACTTCAATGAGCTTCAAAGTCAAGCCTTTGAGTGTTAGGGAATAGCAGAGTTCTGGTTGCCAGGTGCATATGGACATGATGATGCATTCCTTAATTAAGTGCCTTTCCCTAATTTATCCACACAGAAACACACATCTTTCACCACAGGGAAATGTGATGGTAGGGTTGTGAGGGTGATTCTAAGCATGGCATCAGCCTCCTTTCACAGTGATCAACTTTGTCATCTAACTAAAGCTGCCAGCCTTTGCTTCAACAGCAGGCTCCCTCTCTTCATGACTTTTCCAGACTGCTACTAAATATATTAAAAGAGCCTGTTACAGAAATTGAATGGTTGCTTGGCCTTTGCCAAGTCAAAACCTGACCATTATTTGGGCCTGTCTGGTTTCTTAAGCAGAGTTTGATCCATAACAGTAAGTAGAATCTTTCATATAAAAGTACTTAACTGCCTAGTTTATGTATATATATATATAATAAATGACTCTGGAAGACAGTAACAGAAGCTTTTTGGCAGCCTGAATTGATGAGGTCAGTGTGGTGCCTCTCCTGTCTCTCACTCCTTTTTAATCACTCCTTCATTAAGATGATCCAAAGAGAGGCAGATGCAGCCACAGTGTGAATGTAGGGGATCTGCAGGCTCTTAAGTGGCACTGCCATGCATGGCCAAGGTAGGCATGCTGAAGAATGATGTGCCAAAGGGCAGGGCTCTGAGGAGATGCAAGAATTACCCTATTTGAGTGTTAAAGGTTGACATGAGGAGGTTTTAATAGCAATTCAGACCTTGTAAGTGAAGTAACATCAGAAATCCTCTGGAGAAGAAGAGGCTCCAGGGAGATCTAATAGCAGCCTGCCAGTACCTGAAGGGGGCTACAAGAAGGCTGCAGGGAGACTGTTTGCAAAGGGCTGCAGGGACAGGACAAGGGCAATGGCTTCAAACTAGAGCAGAGCAGATTGAGATTGGATGTTAGGAACAGGTTCTGCACCAGGAGGGTGGTGGAACACTGGAAGAGGTTGCCCAGGGAGGTGGTTGTGGTCCCATCCCTGGAGATACTCGAGGTGAGGCTGGACAAGGCTGTGGGCAACCTGCTGTAGTTGAGGATGTCCCTGCTGTCTGCAGAGGGGCTTGGACTGGATGACCTTTGGATGTCCCTTCCAACCCAGACCATTCTGTGGTTCTATGATTCTTACGGTTCTATGATTCTATGACTCTATGATTCTATGACTCTGTGATTCTTAAGTTCTATGACTCTATGGTTCTATTGTTCTTATGATTCTGATGATTCTATGACTCTATGATTCTTGTGGTTCTATGACCCTAATTCTGTGATCCTTATGGTTCTATGATTCCATGATTCTTGTGGATCTATGACCCTGATTCTATGATCCTTATGGTTCTATGATTCCATGATTCTTGTGGATCTATGACCCTGATTCTATGATCCTTATGGTTCTATGATTCCATGATTCTTGTGGATCTATGACCCTGATTCTATGATCCTTATGGTTCTATGATTCCATGATTCTTGTGGATCTATGACCCTGATTCTATGATCCTTATGGTTCTATGATTCCATGATTCTTGTGGATCTATGACCCTGATTCTATGATCCTTATGGTTCTGTGATTCCATGATTCTTAGGGTTCTATGACCCTGATTCTATGATTCTATGTTGAACCAGGGTTTGGTGATTTATTTCACCTTGATTATCACCATATCCCCACCAAGCTTTTCTTTTAGTATCTCTGCTTCTGCAGGCATTCCCTTTTGGCAACTTTAAAGGGAGGAAGTGCCCCTGACTACATGACTTTGTTTTTTCAGTGGCTACAAAGAAATCCACTCACTTCTCAGCACTCTCCCTGCCATCCTTAGTTGCTGCTTGCATTTGCATGTGATCAATGCAATGCACTGCATTTTTTTTCCACCCATTTTATACTTGAATATACTTGAGATTTGTTTTATACATTATCTCACTTCTTTCTTCTACATTTTATTTGCTGTTTGAAGCCTGGTTTTCGTAAGTAGCTTCTGAGACACTTGAAAGGTTTGGGTTTTTTTAATCTGTAGTTAGGCTTCTTATTTTATTGAAGCTTTCTGATGCAAAGCTCCTCATTGTGGTGTCCTGCCAAGCTCCTCATTGTGGTGTCCTGCAAAGCTCCTCATTGTGGTGTCCTGCAAAGCTCCACATTGAGGTGTCCTTCAAAGCTCCACATTGTGGTGTTCTGCAAAGCTCCACATTGAGGTGTCCTTCAAAGCTCCACATTGTGGTGTCCTGCACAGCTCCTCATTGATGTGTCCTGCCAAGCTCCTCATTGTGGTGTCCCGCAAAGCTCCTCATTGTGGTGTCCTGCACAGCTCCTCATTGTGGTGTCCTGCAAAGTTCCACATTGTGGTGTCCTGCACAGCTCCTCATTGATGTGTCCTGCAAAGCTCCACATTGTGCTGTCCATGCTTCATTTAATTCTGGCTGCTGAATTTGCTACTGTTGTGGTCTCTATTATATTTTAAAGGGTGGCCAAGTTGAAAGGGCTCTGTGAAGCCCTTGACTAGAATGTGGATTTGCAGTGTTTCAGCTGCGTTGAAGGCTTTGGCTCTGTGATCCGTGGCTAAATCCAGGCAGAGTTGCAGCACAGCCACTGTCAGGTCCTTCAGCAGATTAGAAACAGCTCCTAACTCCTGCCCTGTATTTCAGTGAGATGAAAGGGAGGAGATGCAGAAAGAATAACTGACGTTTACTATCAAAAAATAGATCCTAATGGTGAAGTCTCTCAGGCTATGTAATCATCTCCCTAAGGACAGGGCAAGCAGCCTCATTTTTCAGATAATTTATGGCCAGCCTGGCCAAATGGCTCATTATACCACAGAGAATAATATTCCAGTGGTGGAGGAATGTGCATGATTATTTAATGGGTACTTCTTTTCCCCTCCCCACTACTTATTTTTCCCTTTTTCCTTTTTTTCCCCCCTTGTTTTTAATGAATAAGTTATATTTAAATAGAGTCAGAATGGCTCCTTGTGAAGGCAGAGCCTGGACAGACATGAAAATATTGTCAGTGCAGCAAACAAAAGGAAGTGTTTGGGGTTGTTTGGGTTTTTTTTTGTAAGCATCTGATGTTGTGGTTTTATTTATGAAGTGCAAGAATGTCTCTTTGAAAATTCTCCCTCTCTCTAGGAAAGCATTTCTGTACTGACACCTCCCCTCAGCCCTCCCTCTCCCTGGGAAAAATCAACACTCAAAGCTTCCTAAATCAGAGTAAACCTTGGGATTGGTCAGCTGCTGCTTCTTGGGTTTGGCCAGGATTTAGGATTACTTGGAGATCATTACCTCAACCATGAGATCATTTGAAAGAACAACCCCAGGTATCAGTGTAGGTTGGGGATTGACCTGGTGGAAGGCAGCAAAGGGGAGAAGGACCTGGAGGTCCTAGTGGATGAAAGGTTGACCATGAGCCAGCAATGTGCTCTGGTGGCCAAGAAGGCCAAGGGCATTCTGGGGTGGATTAGAAGGGCTGTGGTGAGTAGGGCAAGAGGCACTCTCCTCTCCCTCTACTCTGCCCTGGTGAGGCTGCATCTGGAATCTTGTGTCCAGTTCTATGCTCCTCAGTTCAAGAGGGACATACAACTGCTTGAGAGAGTCCAGCACAGAGCCACAAAGATGATGAAGGGATTGGAACAGCTCTTTTACAAGGAGAGCCTGAGGGAGCTGGAGGTCCCCCTGAGGGGGGGACCTCATGAATGGTTACAAAGATGTGCAGAGTGAGTGCCAAGAGGAGGAGCCAGGCTCTGCTGGGAGATGCCCTGGACATCCCCAGGACAAGGGGCAATGGGTGGAGGTTGAAGCAGAGGAAGTTCCATGGATGAGCAGAAATGTTTTCCCTCTAAGTGTGACAGAAACCTGGAAGAGGCTGCCCAGGGGGGTTGTGGAGTCTCCCTCTCTGGAGATATCCAAGAGCTGCCTGGATGTGTTCCTGTGTGATCTGCTTTAGGTGATCCTGTTCTGGCAGGGGAGCTGGATTGGATGAGCTTTGGAGGTCCCTTCGAGCCCCTGACACTCTGTGTTTTGATTTAGCAGATTCAAGCTCTCTAAATGTAATTTTCATTGGGTTTGGTATATAAGAATGGTGACACTATTCCAGGGAACTCTGCCTTTCAGGGATCAGTTACTTCCTAGATCCCATTATCAATAGCCAGTGCCAGACTGTGATTTGCTGTAGGGAGTGACTGTGCATGGAAGCTTTTCTTATGAAGGGCAATTAGCAGATAGCATTGACATTTGTGCCTGAGCTGTGTGTGTTTCAGAAAGCAGCATGCCTATCAATACAGCTCATGACACGCTGTTGGAGTGCCTTTGTGGGAAGGCTCAGGCTGTTAAATTACAGTCCACTGCATTTTTGCCCCACGAATATGACTTTGAGTACAGTTTTCTGTTAGTTGCTATCATCCTTAACTTGGGCTGGGATATTCTGCAGCTTCAAAAATCCCTTCATGAAAAGGTTTTGCTTCAGTTCCTGTAGGGTGGCTTTTTTTTTTCACTCTGTGTGTGGTTTTGGGGTTTTTTGGTGGCATTTAGGGGTTGGTTTGGTGTGGTTTGTTGGGGTTGTTGGTTTGGTTTTGTAGTTGTTGTTTTATTGTAGAGATGAATGTAGGATTGTAAAATTGCACAGTCTCTTTTTCAACAGTTCACAGAATTGTCAGGGCTGGAAGGGACCTCAAAGATCAGCAAATTCCAAACCCCCTGCCATGGGCAGAGACACTTCACACTAGATCAGGTTGCTCAGAGCCACATCCAGCCTGGTCTTAAAAATGAGGCTTCCACCACCTCCCTGGGCGACCTGTGCCAGTGTTTCATCACCCTTATGGTGAAGAATGTCTTCCTGATGCCCAATCTGAATCTACCAGCTTCCAGTTTTGCTCCATTCCCCCCAGTCCTATCACTACCTGACAGCCTAAAAAGTCCCTCCCCAGCTTTCTTGTAGCCCCCTTCAGATACTGGAAGGCCACAAGAAGGTCCCCTGGGAGCCTCCTCTTCTCCAGACTGAACAGCCCCAACTCTTTCAGTCTGTCCTTATAGGAGAGGTGCTCCAGCCCTCTGATTCATCATTTGAATGTAGGAAAATAATTCTTCTGACCCTAACATGAGTTTTTACAATCCTTTCTTTATGCTTTTCTTCTTGTTGTTTGTTTGTTTGTTAGTTTTATTGGTTTTTTTTGTTTCATTTCATACCCTAAAAAAAAAAAACATAATTAGAGCTGAAAAGCAGTGGGGGAGCAATTACCACGAAGCAGCAGCAAAATGTATTTGTAAAGGCAATGTAGTTAGAATCCAAGTTGTGGTTTGAGAGGCTGCTTAGGAAACAGCTTCTCTTTCCATTGTTAAGGTATTGTGGCACAGTGCTCACTTTTCCCTTCCAGTATTAAGTGACTACAGTATAGAGAACGTTTATTCTGTTCTTCAAAGGACATTAACAGCAGCATCTGAATATGGTGCCCTTTCTGTTGTGCCTTTCTGTGTTCTGGTGTGTGTGCTCCTGTCATTGTGTGCAATAATGACATTCCAGGATAATTGCTTTGCATAATGGACTACAGAGTTTGTGAAATTGTGTTAAAAAGTCATCTTTGCCTTCAAAGGCAAATGTAAAACTGTTCAAATGATGTTTGAAAATACAATTAGTGATCTTACAAAGATGCTGCTGCTGTTCTCAAGGCTGATATTGGTCCACGTTTGTAACATAACAGCCATTGCTGTCTAAAGTGGGCAGAAATGATGGAGGAGAAGCTGGACATGAGCAGGCAGTGTGAGCTTGCAGCACGGAAAGCAAATCACAGCCTGGGCTGCATCCAAAGCAGCGCTGCCAGCAGAGCCAGAGAGGGGATTCTGGCACTTTGCTCTGCTGAGACCTCACCTGCAGTGCTGCAACCAGCTCTGGAGCCCTCAATATGAGTAGGACACAGAGCTAATGGAGCAGGACCAGAGGAGGGCCATGAAAATACTTAGGGGATTGGAGCAGCTCTGCTACAAAGACAGGCTGAGGGAGCTGGGGGTGTGCAGCCTGCAGAAGAGGAGGCTCAGGGCAGAGCTCATTGCTGTCTGCAACTACCTGAAGGGAGGTTGTAGCCAGGTGGGGTTGGTCTATTCTGCCAGGAACCCAAGGACAGAACAAGAGCCTTAAGCTGTGCTAGGGCAGATTTAGGCTGGCTGTTAGGAAGAAGTTCTTCACAGAGTGATTGGCATTGGAATGGGCTGCCCAGGGAGGTGGTGGAGCCACCATCCCTGGAGGTGTTGAAGACAAGCCTGGATGAGGCACTTAGTGCCATGGTCTGGTTGATTGGCCAGGGCTGGGTGCTAGGTTGGGCTGGATGAGCTTGGAGGTCTCTTCCAACCTGGTTGATTCTATGACATGGAAAGCACTTGGTGCCATGGTTTAGTTACTTAGGTTAGGTGATAGGTTGAACTCGATGATCTCAAAGATCTTTTCCAACCTGGTTAATTCTGTGATTCTGGGTGAAAGCTGTGTTCAATTCTGGAATTTTGGTGAATGATCCTGTTGAAATTTGAGGAAGGAGTTCCATGTTTAGTTTGAGAGGGGTAGTGAACAGCTGAGGTGCTGATGCTCAAGAAACCCCAGGCTGCTCCAGACCGTATGCCAGTTCCTCGGGCGTCGCTTCTTCACATTCCACCTTTCCAGTGTTATTTTCCTCACCTCTTTCCATCCCTTTTACTGCTCACGCTGCCTTTTCCACCCCGCTGCTCTCTGCTTTCCAACCTCGACTGCTTCCTGGAGCTGCGAGCCTCGGTCTGTGTCCCTGCGCCCTACGGCAGAGAGCAAGCGCAGGAGCTGCGAGCCTCGGTCTGTGTCCCTGCGCCATAGGGCAGAGAGCAAGCGCAGGAGCTGCGAGCCTCGGTCTGTGTCCCTGCGCCCTACGGCAGAGAGCAAGCGCAGGAGCTGCGAGCCTCGGTCTGTGTCCCTGCGCCCTACGGCAGAGAGCAAGCGCAGGAGCTGCGAGCCTCGGTCTGTGTCCCTGCGCCATAGGGCAGAGAGCTAGCGCAGGAGCTGCGAGCCTCGGTCTGTGTCCACAGCAGAGAGCAAGCGCAGGAGCTGCTGCCTCGCACAGGAGCAAGTTACGGCGTTCAGCTAACCTGCAGTAACTTGCTCCTGTGAGAGCTGGCGGCTCCTGCCTCCACCCTGCGCCTTTACACCTCTGCCTTCTCCTGTCTGCACACCTCCTTCCCTACTCTGCGCAGACCAGTAGGATCCAGACAGCCTGCAGGGAAACCCTGAGTGCTTTGTGCATGAACTGCTCAGAAGTTGTGTTCACAGGCTCACGGGATGCTAGGGGTTGGAAGGGACCCAAGGAGGTGATCCAGTCCAACCCCCCTGCCAGAGCAGGGCAATACTAACACAGATCACACAGGAACACGTCCAGACAGGGCTGGAAAGGCTCTAGAGAAGGAGACTCCACAACCTCTCTGGGCAGCCTGTGCCAGGGCTCTGGGACCCTTACAGGAAAGGAGATCCCCCTTGTGTTGAGGCAGAACCTCTTTTGCTGCATCTTACACCCATTGCTCTTTGTCCTGTCACAGGGAGCAGTGAGCAGTAAGCAGTGAGCAGAGCCTGTGTTCTCAGCTCCATGGCTTGCTTCAACCTGTTTGATCCCAGGGAGGTGGTGGAGTCACTGTCCCTGGAGGTGTCGAAGCAAAGCCTGGATGAGGCACTTAGTGCCATGGTCTGGTTGATTGGATAGGGCTGAGAGATAGGTTGGACTGGATGATCCCGCCTAACATGAGCCAGCAGTGTGCCCAGGTGGCCAAGAGAGCCAGTGGCATCCTGGCCTGCATCAGGAATGGTGTGGTCAGCAGGAGCAGGGAGGTCATTCTGCCCCTGTACTCTTCACTGGTTAGACCACACCTTGAGTACTGTGTCCAGTTCTGGGCCCCCCAGTTTAGAAGGGACATTGAGATGCTTGAGCGTGTCCAGAGAAGGGCGACGAGGCTGGTGAGAGGCCTCGAGCACAGCCCTACGAGGAGAGGCTGAGGGAGCTGGGATTGTTTAGCCTGGAGAAGAGGAGGCTCAGGGGAGACCTTATTGCTGTCTACAACTACCTGAGGGGTGGTTGTGGCCAGGGGGAGGTTGCTCTCTTCTCTCAGGTGGCCAGCGCCAGAACGAGAGGACACAGCCTCAGGCTGCGCCAGGGGAAGTTTAGGCTCGAGGTGAGGAGAAAGTTCTTCACTGAGAGAGTCATTGGCCACTGGAATGGGCTGCCCAGGGAGGTGGTGGAGTCGCCGTCCCTGGAGCTGTTCAAGGCAGGATTGGACGTGGCACTTGGTGCCATGGTCTAGCCTTGAGCTCTGTGGTAATGGGTTGGACTTGATGATCTGTGAGGTCTCTTCCAACCTTGGTGATACTGTGAGACTGTGATCTTGGAGGTCTCTTCCAGCCTGGTTGATTCTATGATCTTTGGACAAGGTGCTAGGGCTGAAAGGCATCTGGAGTCCACTCCTGGATTTAAAGGCAAGCAAAGGAAGAACAAAAGTGTAAAGGGTCAAGAAAAGCCTGGATGAGGCACTTAGTGCTGTGGTCTAGTTGATTGGACAGGGCTGGGTGCTAGGTTGGACTGAATGAGCTTGGAGGTCTCTTCCAACCTGGTTGATTCTATGATTCTATAGTCCAAGTGGACTTCCAGGGCAGCCTTTGGAGTCTCAAAGGTTTGGCTTTCAGATCACAGAATCATAGACTCATAGAATATCAGGGGCTAGGAGAGACCTCGAAAGATCATCCCCCTGCGCTCAGCACTGGTGAGGCCACACCTCGAGTATTGTGTTCAGTTCTGGGCCACTCACAAGAGGAAGGACACTGAGGTGCTAGAACATGTCCACAGAAGTGCAATGAGGCTGGAGAAGGGCCTGGAGCAACTGGGCTATGAGGAGGGGCTGGGGGTGTTCAGTCTGGAGAAGAGGAGGCTGAGGGGTACCTCATTGCTCTCTACAACTGCCTGAAGGGAGGCTGGAGCGAGGCAGGGGCAGGCTCTGCTCCTTGATGGCAAGTGACAGAACCAGGGGAAATGGTTTCAATCTGTGCCAGAAGAGGTTTTGGCTAAGTGTCAGGAAATATTTCTTACAGGCTCACAGGGTGTTAGGGGTTGGAAGGGACCCAAGGAGATCATCGAGTCCAACCCCCCTGGCAGAGCAAGACCACACAATCTAGCACAGATCACAGAGGAACACATCCATACAGGCCTCAAAAGACTCCAGGGAAGAGACCTTCTTCACAGAGAGGGTTCTCAAACACTTGGAATGGTCTGCCCAGGGCAGTGTCAGAGTCATTGTCCTTGGAGGTGTTCAGGCAGCCTGTGGACCTGGCGCTTAGGGCCATGGTTTAGCGCTGACCCTTCAAGCGCTGGGTCCACTGTTTTTTGGGGGTGATGCTTCTTTCCTTTCACTTAGTGCAATAAAATGGGAGGTGTGTTGAGAGTGTATTAGATGTAAGAAAGTACAGGTGGAAGATACACCAGTCTGGAAGCCAGAATGATTAGTTGGGGCAACTTTGTGTATGGCTACATATTGTCAAGTAGGAGTAAGTGCCAGTGAGGATTTGCATCTTTGACAATTGCTTCTCATAGAGTAATGATTTGAATGTGAAAGTTAATTATGCTAATTGGGCTGTGAAACTGTCACTTGTGTTTCATAAGCTGATGCTGCTTTTGCCCAATTACAGGTGATGTCCAGCTTGTAGCAGAGTTAGGTGTTGAGTACTGCTGACAGTGTTTTGAGAATAGAAGTGGGCAGGTTTGAAATGAGGTAAGAAACAGGAGGCTGACTAAAAGAGTGCATTGGAATAAGGAGACACAGAAGTGCTTCTAACCAAACCTGCCCACCATTGGAAAGCCTGCAAAGGCAAAGGGTAATTGGATGAGAGCATTGGGAGAGAATATCTGTATCAATGTAGGCAAGTTTATGGTATTAAGTTAATTTTAGATACTTAAAGATGCAGCCTGGTGTTGTGCTAAAGAAGATCTACGGGAATGCTAGTGTCTAATTTAAACTTTTTTCTTGGCAAGAAGTGCATCTTCGTGGTGGAGATCTTGTGGGTGAGATGGAGGTTGGCACATCCTCATCATCTCCTCGATGGCACATGGCTTTTTGGTGTGGCCTCTGGTGGCTGCTGAGAGGGATGGTAACACTCCTGCAGTAGCATGGTCTACCCAGAGCCTTGGCAGTGACTCTTGCCTTACCTCTCCAGGCTCTTCTGTGTGAGCTGAGGCTCTGAAATGTGGAACTTATGCAGATGAGAAAGACCCTGAAGTGAAAGAGTTTATACCAGTCATGAGAGTTGGAATTTTTTAATTGCTCAGACCATTTAGAGCTGAAAGCTACTTTAGGACATTGAATTAGGATCATATTGGGATGATCATTTCACAGGATGTTAGGGGTTGGAAGGGACCTCCACAGATTATTGAGTCCAAACCTCCTGTCAAAGCAGGGCCATAGAATCTAGCTCAGGTCACACAGGAACACATCCAGACAGGGCTGGAAAGGCTCCAGAGAAGGAGACTCCACAACCTCTCTGGGCAGCCTGTGCCAGGGCTCTGGGACCCTTAAAGAAGTTCTTTTTCATGTTGAGGTGGAACTTGCTGTGCTGTAGATTCCATCCCTTGCCCCTGGATCTATGCATGAGTGAGCAGAAGCTGTCCCTGTCCCTTCCTTCCTGACCCTTAGCCCTCAGATATTGATAGCTATTGATTAGATTCCCTCTCCTCTCTAGGCTGAACTGCCCCCGGTCTCTCAGCCTTTCCTCATCAAGCAGTGCTCCAGTCCCTCCAGCATCTTTGTAGCCCTCCCTTGGGCTCTTTCAAGTAGATCCATCCCCCCCTGCCAAGGCAGGATCACCCTGGATGGTCCACACAGGAATGCATCCAGGAGGGTTTGGAAAGTCTGCAGAGAAGGAGGCTCCACAACCTCTCTGGGCAGCCTGCTCCAGGGCTCTGGCACCCTTACAGTAAGGAAGTTCTTGCTCACCTTGAGGTGGAACTTGCTGTGCTGTAGTTTACATCCATTCCCCCTTGTCCTCATCTGAACCTCACTGAGTGTTGGTTTTGCATGTTGATGATACAATTTTGAATGTCAGGACTTGAACATGAAAATTAGAGAAACATAGACAGCAGCCTTTTATTTCATCAAAGGAGAGTTACAGCTGACTTTCTGCTCCCTAAAAACCCTGCCAGCATTGCACTGGAGTAACATTGGGGTTTTTTTGAAGTGCCTTGTGAATACAAATGAAAAATAATAAGTAAAACACTTTCAGCTGAGGCAGTGGAAGGTGAATAAATAGTAGTAAGCCTGTACTCTGTCAATATCAATCTTGTTAAGGAAGCCAACTCCAGCGGTGTGTTTGTGGGCTTTGGGTGTACATCAGTGAGAGCAAGTTAGAGAGGGCTCTCTGGTCTTCTGGAAAGACCATTCTAAGCTTCCCATGAAGTTCATTACAGGCTCACAGGATGTTAGGGGTTGGAAGGGACCTCCAGAGATCATCAAGTCCAATTCCTCTGCCAGAGCACGGCCATAGAATCTAGCACAGGTCGCACAGGAACACAGCCAGGCAGGTCTCCAGAGGAGACTCCACAACCTCTCTGGGCAGCCTGTGCCAGGGCTCTGGGACCCTTACAGTAAAGAAGTTCTTCCTCATGTTGAGGTGAAACTTCCTGTGCTGTAGTTTCCATCCCTTGCCCTTTCTCCTATCACAGGGCACAACTGAGAAGAGTTTGTCCCCTCCTTCTTGCCACCTCTTGCCATAACTTCTAACTAAAGCCATCCTAAAGACTCAGATTTTCAACGAGTCTCTATATCTTTCCAGTAAATAAAACAACATATGAAGACAAACCACTTGGGAACAATCACACTGCATGTCTTCTGTTTTTTTAGGTCCCTCACTAGAAATACAGCCAGAGGATTTATTTTGTTTCTTTTCTGCCTTACAAAACTGATTTGGAGTTCTTTCTTTAGCTTTAAGGTACCTCTCTCAAACATAGCCTGGATCATTTTTACAGATTCTCTTTTAACCTTTTTCTCTAATTACTGCCCAGAAGTTTCTTTTCATGTAGAAAACCCTTAAATATTTTCCAGGTTTGCTTTGTAGTCCTAGGAGAAGTTTTGATTATTATTCTGGCTGCCACCTGAGTCCTGAATGAATGTACTTACAGTGACTGAAAATGAGTCTGATGTGCTTATCCTGACTTCCATACACTGCAGAACTCTTGTGGAACACTACAGATCTCGTCCAAGACAGTCCAGCACACTGATGGGCAAAGGGAGGGAGCCACTTGTCTGTCTGTGCTGTAACTGCTTTGATCCTTGTGGTCTATCACAGAATCACAGAATGTCAGGGGCTGGAAGGGACCTCAAAAGCTCATCCAGTCCAATCCCCCTGCCAGAGAAGCATCACCTAGAGCAGATCACACAACTGGAGGAACTTTGCACAGTTCTGGACTCCTCTGGACAGTGAAGCTTGTTACCCTACTAGGCTTCAGTAGGCTGAAGATGAGCTAGCAGTGTGCCCAGATGGGCAAGAGAGCCAATGGCATCCTGACCTGGATCAGGAATAGTGTGGCCAGTAGGATGAAGGAGGTTATTCTGCCCCTGTACTCAGCACTGCTCAGGCCACCCCTTGAGTGCTGTGTCCAGTTCTGGGCCTCTCAATTCAAGAGAGATGTTGAGGTACTGGAAGGTGTCCAGAGAAGGGTAACAAAGCTGGAGGACAGCCCTGTGAGGAGAGGCTGAGGGAGCTGAGGGTGTGCAGCCTGCAGAAGAGGAGGCTCAAGGGGTGACCTCATTGCTGTCTACAACTCTCTGAAGGGAGGCTGTAGCCAGGTGGGGTTGGGCTCTTCTGACAGGCAAGCAGCAACAGAACAAAGGGACACAGTCTCAAACTGTGCCAGGGGAGGTCTAGGCTGGATGTTAGGAGGAAGTTGTTGGCAGAGAGAGTGATTGGCATTGGAATGGGCTGCCCAGGGAGGTGGTGGAGTCACCGTCCCTGGAGGTGTTGAAGCCAAGCCTGGATGAGGCACTTAGTGCCATGGTTGATTGGGCAGGGCTGGGTGCTAGGTTGGGCTGGATGAGCTTGGAGATTTCTTCCAACCTGCTTGATTCTATGATTCTATGAATTACTAGAGAAGAAAACTACTCATGATTGTAAAGTGATATCTTAAAAGGTTTTTTTCCTTTCCTCCTGTTTTCCAGGCTGCTGACCCAGAACGTTGGACTTCTCTATGTTGGAAACTTTGACAGACCTTTTGCACAAATTAAGGTATGGTTATTAAGGGAGAGTTGGGGAGGGAGGTTTGGATAGATGTGTATTTAAGTTATCTCACTTCTTTAAGTCTTGATTTTGAGATCTTCCAAGTTACCAGTATGGCTTCAGGGAAAAATCTTGGCAAATAAAGCCACTTATGTGATATCTCTTGCATTGAGTTTGATTAGAGTTGCATCTGTGTCATTAAATTCACATTTTCCTATCATCTTTTGATTAATTTTGGTTTTGGTTTAATTATCAGAAGGAAAATGTTTGGGCAGGTTTTTTGGGGGACTTTGTGGTTTTGGTATGGGGTTTTTGGGGTTTGTTTTGAGGTCTGTTTTGGGGTTTGGTTTGGTTTTGGTTGTGTGATGGTTTGGGTGTTAGCCACCCCCTCCCCTGCTTAAGAAAATCACCCAGACTAGACTCAGCCCATCTGGAAATGAAAGAATGAAGCTTTATATTTACAGCTTAGCATAAGATACAAGCAGATATTTTTACTCTGTATGCAGCTATGGACAGAAATAGACAAGTTCAAAAGGTAATACAGAAACACAACAGCCCTCCCAGAAACCAGAGTCCCCAGGAGGGGCTCCCAACCACCCTTCCATCTTCTTCCCACCCCTCTACCTTACCCCAGACTTTGCCTTACGTTCAAGGTGAGTTTGGAGGGTTGGCCAAGAGAGTTAGGAAGCAGAAGAATTAGTCACACAGACAGCAGATTAGAGAGAGAGAAGTGCAGCCCAAAGCCAGAGAGAACAACTCTATTATCTATATTTGTTTTCCTGTTTTCATACATCTCAGCAAGCCTATGAATGAAGTAGACATGACCATTGCTTCCTTTTCACAGCCTATAATTCTTCTCACCAAAATATTCTAGCTAGGCTCAAGCTAGCACAGGTTGGTTGGTTGGTTTGGGTTTTTTTTTTTGTTTGCTTGTGTGTTTTGGGGGTTGTTTTTTGCTTGTTTGGTTTGGTTTTTTTGTGTGTTGGGTGTTTAAGGTTACCTTGTCAGTGCCATTTCACAAGGAAAGCAGTTTGGGAAGTCTGTAATACTTCAAATGATCCTTGACAGGGAAGGCAGTGCAGTAAAAAAGCAGAGATTGTTTTCCCTGTGTTATTACATTTATTATGAAAGGCTCCTGCAGTTGCTGGAAAATCATTTGTCTTTTATGACTTACTGCTTTGTTGCCTTCACTTGAGTCATAATAGTTGCATGTTTTAGTTGCCAGTTGCTAATTAGTTGTTGTCAGGTCACTTGAAAACCCAATATTTTAGGAGAATATATGGATTGATTTTGCTGAGTTGCATTGGGATGATCTTAGGGCTAAGAAAGGGAGGCATTAGCATGCCAGTCATTGCACTGGGATTGGCAACCTGGTGTCTGTTTTGGAATGCTGAACTGTTCCCATATCCCAGATGATACCTGTAATTACCACATATTCTGCACTCCTGGCAGTGCTGTTCCCTCCTTTGTGTGCACACACTTGAGCCTCTCAGAATTTTTAAAGCCTTGGTTTTGTTTAACACCAAAATTAAATTTCATTTCTCAAGCTCAGATGTGTTCCTTTGCCACCCCTAATTACATTGCTGAAGAACAGGAACCTCAACAGTCTCTAGCAAATACTTGCTTCTATAGCTTAACCTTAGCACTGGTTTTAAATGACCTTAAAATAACATATGCAGCCTTTTTGTCTTGCCATTCCTTTTCTTTCCTCTCCCCAGTTTTTGCAGAGTCATAGAATTGTCAGGGTTGGAAGAGACTGCAAGGAGCATCCAGTTCTAAACCCCTGCATGAGCAGAAACATCTCAAACTAGATCAGGTTGTCCAGAGCCACATCCAATCTGGCCTTAAAAACATCCAGGGATGAGGCTTCCACCACCTCCCTGGGCAATCTGTGCCAGTCTCTCACCACCCTTATGCTGAAGAGTTTCTTCCTAATGTCTAAACTAAATCTCTCCTCCTGTACCGTTTCCCCCAGTCCTATCCCTACCCATCATCCTAAAAATTCCCTGCCCAGCTTTCTTGTAGCCCCCTTCAGATACTGGAAGGCCACAAGGAGGTGTCCTTGGAGCCTTCTCTTCTCCAGACTGAACAGCCCCAGCTCTCTCTGGCTGTCTTCATAGCAGAGCAGCTCCAGCCTTCTGATCACCCTTGTGGCCCTTCTCTGGACACCTGTATTACTCAGTTTGACTAACAATCAAGTGATTTAAATGTTTCTTGCATAAAACATCTTGCCAGAAGTTTCATCACGAGTTTAATTTTGGTGCTGACTCTTCTGAAGAGTGCTTGCTTAAAGGCCACATAAAAGTTCTTTCTCACTGTTCTCGCTTTCCTGCCCTCACCTGTCCCATCCACTTCTAATAGAAAGCAGCAAAAGAAGGAGGCTTTCCCCCTGGCTGAGAAGAGTTTGTAAGTTCACTTGGTGGATTTGAGAGAGAAGTGGTACATACTGTGCTTGTTCTCAGCCACTTGGACTCAGCAGTAGTTTTCCTCCTATCACTGAGCATCTTTATGGCCTATTCTGGACCTCATTGCTGTCTACAACTACCTGAAGGGAGGCTGTAGCCAGGTGGGGTTGGGCTCTGCTGCCAGGCAACCACAGTATCACAGTNGAGAAGAGAGCAACCTCCTCCTGGCTACAACCTCCCTTCAGGTAGCTGCAGACAGCAATAAGGTCTGCCCTGAGCCTCCTCTTCTCCAGGCTAAACAATCCCAGCTCCCTCAGCCTCTCCTCGTAGGGCTGTGCTCCAGGCCTCTCCCCAGCCTCGTTGCCCTTAACAGAACAAGGGGACACAGTCTCAAGCTGGGGCAGGGGAGGTCTAGGCTGGATGTTAGGAGGAAGTTGTTGGCAGAGAGAGTGATTGGCATTGGAATGGGCTGCCCAGGGAGGTGGTGGAGTCACCATCCCTGGAGGTGTTGAAGCAAAGCCTGGCTGGGGCACTTAGTGCCATGGTTTAGTAAATTCGAAGGGTTAGGAGCTAGGTGGGACTGGATGAGCTTGGAGGTCTTTTCCAACCTGGTTAATGCTGTGATTCTGTTTCAATTTATGTACATTTACCAAACTGCAGAGAGAGAAAGTCCTTGTCAAAAGTATTCCTTCCTCTTAGAGATCTTAAGCAGCAAATCTGGGGAGTGATAATTGATGTTAAGAGTTGATGCTGTGAAAATAAATGTGCTCCAGAGATACACAATGCTCTTTTGTAGCAGCTGATACAAGTTTCTTTCATTCTTCCCCCAGCAGTTCTTCAGATCTTTTCATACCAATGGCCAGTAATGATTCTAGCAGTTAAAACAGCTGTGAACCACAGTTGGTTTTGGAATAACCTTTGTAACCTTTTAGTTCAGATAGGCTTTTATTCACTGTTGGTCATAGAAATTACCCACTCAAATTCACTTGCAAACACCCCAAGTGTTATATATTCTCTTAAGATACTGCATTAAGGCATGCCCCAAAGCACTACACCCCTGTGCTGGTGTAGGTTTAGTACTCAAAGTGAGCTATTATTCTGCAGCAATACTTCCAAGGCACTTTGATGCACTTTCAGTTGGACAAACAGGAATGTTCCTTTGAAATATTCCTAGTAAACATATCCACTGCCAAGCTAGTGCTCAGAAATTTCTGTGTCCCCTCAATTTAAGAAAGGTGTTGAGATGGTTGAATGTGTCTAGAGAAGGGCACCAAGACTGGTGAGGAGGCTGGAGCATAGCCCTGTGAGGAGCAGCTGAGGGAGATAAGGATGTTTAGCCTGGAGAAGAGGGGGCTCAGGGCAGAGCTTATTGCTCTCTACAGCTACCTGGGAAGAGGTTGGAGCCAGGTGGAGTTGGGCTCTTCTCCTGGTCAACCAGGTACAGAATCATAGAATGGTTTAGGTTGGAAGGGACCTCAAAGCTCATCCAGTTCCAACCCCCTGGCATAGGCTGGGACACCTCCCACTAGAGCAGGTCACTCAAGGCCTCATCCAACCTGGCCTTGAACACCTCCAGGGAGGTTGGGAAGCACAGAAACACAGAATGGGATCAAAGATCACTTTGGGTGCTTCTGTGCTTCCCAACCTCCCTGGGCAACCTGTGCCAGTGTCTCACCACCCTCACTGCAAACAACTTCTTCCTAACATCCAATTTCAATCTCCCCTCGGCCACTTTAAACCCATTCCTCCTCATCCTGGCATTCCAAGACCTTGTCAATAGTCCCTCCCCAGCCTTCCTGTAGCCCACTCCAGATGCTGCAAGGTCACTCCCAGGTCTCCTCAAAGCTTTCTCTTCTGCAGGCTGCAGAGCTCCAACTCTTTCAGCCTGTCCTCATAGCAGAGCTGCTGCAGCCCTCTGAGCATCTTGGTGGCCTCCTCTGGACTGGCTCCAACAGTTCCATGTCCTTCTTGTGCTGGGGACTCCAGAACTGTACACAGCCTCAAGCTACATCAGGGCAGGTTTGGGCTAGATGTTAGGAAGAAGTTCTTGACAGCAAGAGTGATTTGCACTGGAATGGGCTGCCCAAGGAGGTGGTGGAGACACCATCCTTGAAGGTGGTTGGATGAGGCACTTGGTGCCATGGTTTAGTTAATTAGAAGGGTTAGGTTGGACTCAATAATCTCAAAGGTCTTTTCCAACCTGGTTAATTCTGTGTTTTGATTTATGGGCATTTACCATACTGCCAAGAGAGAAAGTCCTTGTCAGAAGTATCCCTTCCCCAAAGCAAACAAGTTGGGTTTTCCAGAGGGGTGCAGGAGATAGTTGCACTGATGGCTGTGATGATGGAGATTATAGATGACAGCTCTGGGCATAGATTTTTGAAGTACCAACATCTCTTGCAGGATGATTCCTCCATGACTTTCTTTCTCATATGCAACAATTCATTAATATTTATGTATATTAATATTTATGTTGTTTCTGAAACACAGAGAAACTGCTAAGATTAACCAAAATTACCTGATGTTCCTCCTCCTGACTTGCTTTCAGTGCTATCAGTAGTGCTTGATAGATTTTGGATCTCTCTCTACTTCATTATGCAAAAGAAAAGTGAAGCATTCACTCCTCAGGCTTTGAATCTTCTATCTGGTAGCAGATTAGAAGAAATGGAAAAATCAAAGAATATTTTCCTGGCTTGAAAGGGCTTCCTGGAACTTTTGTACCAGTTCATGGATATTGCAAGATTTTGTATGTTGCTTCTCTGAAGTGATTGAGTCTACTCTGAGGTGGTGGAGTCACCAACCCTGCATGTGCTTAAAGATGGTTTGGATGTGGTGCTTGGGAATATGGTTTAGGGTGAACCTCGTAGAGCTGAGCTTGGTGATCCTGAGGAGCTTTGCCAACCAGAATGTTTCTGTGGTTTCTGTGATTGAAGTTAGTGCTTTGGTTCTGAGTGAATTGAACTTCTTGTTCTGAGTGTACTGAAACTCACACATTAAGCCTGTAAAAATGGAGTCCCCCAGCACAACTTGAGGCTGTGTCCCCTTGTTCTGTTGCTGGTTGTCTGGTAGAAGAGACCAACCCCACCTGGCTAGAACCTTCCTTTAGGAGGTTCCCTACTCCTTTAGGTAGTTGTAGACAGCAATGAGCTCTGCCCTGAGCCTCTCTTCTGCAGGCTGCACACCCCCAGCTCCCTCAGCCTCTCCTCACAGGGCTGTGCTCCAGGCCCCTCCCCAGCCTTGCTGCCCTTCTCTGGACACCTTCCAGCACCTCAACATCTCTCTTGAATTGAGGGGCCCAGAACTGGACACAGAACTCAAGGTGTGGCCTGAGCAGTGCTGAGCACAGAGGCAGAATAACCTCCCTTGTCCTGCTGGCCACACTGCTGCTGAGCCAGCCCAGGATGCCATTGGCTCTGCTGCCCACCTGGGCACTGCTGCCTCATCTTCAGCTGCTCTCTACCAGCACCCCCAGGTCCCTTTCTTCCTGGCTGCTCTGAGCCACTCTGTCCCCAGCCTGTAGCACTGCTTGGGGTTGTTGTGGCCCAAGTGTAGATCCAAAAAGCTTTTGCTGTTCAGTTCCTGGCTGCTTCTGGGCTTAGGGGAAAGTGTTCAGCACGCTGTGTTCTCCCTTATTAATCAGTAATGAAGCCTCTGGCAGTCTTTACTCTTCAGCTAATGACTAGTTTCATTTGAGGTTCTTTTGACATTAGATTACCATTTAAGGGCAGATTAATTACTGCTATTTTTATTTGTAGTATTTTAAGGGTAGTTATTAAAAAGTCTCCTAATAAATACTACTTTGTTCAGGGCAGAATTGTTTGATTTAATGGAAAGGGAGGGCAGCTATGGTGAAAAGAGCATTCTGGAAAGAGTGATGTGTTCATGGGGCTTTGTTTTTATGGGAGGAGCTCAATGGAAAAGAGTCTGAAAGTTTTCAAGTTTGCTTCTAGGCAGTTTGCTGCTGGAGTTTACAGCTCAGTAGCCATTATCTGGGCTTGTATTAAACCTGAGAACAGTGTTAGCTGAGACAGCTAAACCTGCCTCCTGCACTCCAGGAGTGTACAGGATCACAGGATGTTAGGGGTTGGAAGGGAGCTCCAGAGATCACAGAATCACAGAAAGTCAGACCCTGGAAGAGAACCTTGAAAGATCATCTAGTCCAACCCCCTTGTCACAGCAGGATCACCTGGGTGTCTTCTCTGTTTATCAGACAAGTTACACAGAGGAGAAAGTTCTTCAGTGAGAGAGTCATTGGCTACTGGAATGGGCTGCCCAGGGAGGTGGTGGAGTCGCCGTCCCTGGAGCTGTTCAAGGCAGGACTGGACGTGGCACTTGGTGCCATGGTCTAGCCTTGAGCTCGGTGGTAACGGCTTGGACTTGATGATCTGTGAGGTCTCTTCCAACCTTGGTGATACTGTGAGACTGTGAAATAGTTGTAGTATTAGAAGACTTCAATTATCTTGTGCCTGCTGAGTGCAGATCATCGACTCCAACCCCCTTGTCAGAGCAGGACCAGAGAATCTAGGACAGGTCACACAGGAACACATCCACTCAGGGCTGGAAAGGCTCCAGAGAAGGAGACTCCACAACCTCTCTGGGCAGCCTGTGCCAGGGCTCTGGGACCCTTACAGTCAAGCAATTCTTGCTGATGTTGAGGTGGAACTTGGTTTCCAAGGGACAGTGACTTCTGCTACCAATTAATGAACTCAAAACTGGGACACAGCCTCAAGCAGTGCCAGGGGAGGTCTAGGCTGGATGTTAGGAGGAAGTTGTTGGCAGAGAGAGTGATTGGCATTGGAATGGGCTGCCCAGGGAGGTGCTGGAGTCACTGTCCCTGGAGGTGTTTAAGAGGAGGCTGGATGAGGCACTTAGTGCCATGGGTTTAGTTAATTAGAAGGTGTTAGGTGCTAGGTTGGACTGGATGATCTTGAAGGTCTTTTCCAACCTGGTTAGTTCTGTGATTCAGTGTTTTGATTTATGTGCATTCACCAAACTGCAAAGAGTCCTTGCCAAAAGTTTCCCTTCCCCAGCTCCTTCTCCAGAGCTGTGCAAGAGGTGATTGCACTGGTGGTTGCACTGAGAAGTTGGACTCAGTGATCTCTAAGGTCTTTTCCAACCTGGTTAATTCTGGGAACTTTGCACTGTTCTGGGCTCCCCTGTGCCAGAGAGGTCTTGTTGCTGGAATGACTCCTGTGGGGGTCATGATGAAGGGTAGAGCATATGGCCTGTGAGAAAATGTTAAAGAAATTGGGTTTGTTTAGAAAAGAAAGGGAGAAGGGAAACTAACTGCAGTCTGCCAGCACCTAAAGTGAGACTGCAGAAAAAGGAGAGACAGATACTGCTCAGGAGTGCTCAGGGAAGGAGTGGAAAAAAAACATTCCAGTGGTATGCAAGGAAAAGGCTTTCACAGTGAAGTTGTTTGAGCAGGGTAGGAGGTTACACGGAGAGGCTGTGAAATCTGCCCATGCAGGACTGGAGAAGGTCCTCAGCACCCTGACCCAGACTAGGGCAGGAGGGTTGGCTTGAGGAATGGCTGGATGACCTTTCCAAACTGGTGTTTCAGCTTCTGTGATGTTCTAGAGTGTAAGCAGACACTACTGTGAGCTGAGACTGGTTTTAAGGCTAGCTTAACACTGCCTCATTTATTGTGTTAATTGGGAAATTGTACAGTTGGGTGTTTCTGAGCCTCCAGTGTTGCTGATTGAATAGAGCTTAATTTCAGTCCATAATATTAGCACACAGAATACCAGTCAGTGCCTCCTCCTTATCTCTTCCCATGGCTGCAACCATGGCTTGCATTACAGAAAGCTTTCAGAGCTTCCATTCTCAGTATCTCTTTCTTTTTCTTGTTAAGTATTTAGCTTTCAGCATTTGGTTTTCTCCTCATCTCTGTCTTGTTTGCCACTAAGAGGTACAATTGCAGTCCCAGTGATGCTGTGGCCATCTTTCAAAGAACATCATGTGTTTTCTTCATTACAAAGGTTACTAATAATAAGAACAAATGTGTGTTTTAAGAATCAACCAGGTTGGAAGAGACCTCCAAGCTCATCCAGGCCAACCTAGCACCCAGCCCTGTCCACTCAACCAGACCATGGCACTAAGTGCCTCATCCAGGCTCTGCTTGAGCACCTCCAGGCACAGTGACTCCACCACCTCCCTGGGCAGCCCATTCCAATGCCAATCACTCTCTGCCAACAACTTCCTCCTAACATCCAGCCTAGACCTCCCCTGGCACAGCTTGAGGCTGTGTCCCCTTCTTCTGTTGCTGGGTGCCTGGCAGCAGAGCCCAACCCCACCTGGCTACAGCCTCCCTTCAGGGAGCTGCAGACAGCAATGAGCTCTGCCCTGAGCCTCCTCTTCTGCAGGCTGCACACCCCCAGCTCCCTCAACCTCTCCTCACAGGGCTGTGCTCCAGGCCCCTCCTCAGCTTTGTCGCCCTCCTGTGGACACCTTCCAGTATCTCAGCATCTCTCTGGAATTGAGGAGCCCAGAACTGGATGCCATCTCTGCTCCTCACCTTCCAACCCAGCACAGGATGTTAGGAGGAAGTTCTTCACAGAGAGAGTGATTGGCATTGGAATGGGCTGCCCAGGGAGGTGCTGGAGTCACTGTCCCTGGAGGTGTCCAAGAAAAGCCTGGATGAGGCACTTAGTGCCATGGTCTTGTTGACTGGCTAGGGCTGAGTGCTAGGTTGGACTGGATGAGCTTGAAGGTCTCTTCCAACCTGGTTGATTCTGTGATGATTCTGTGAGACTCAAGATGTGGCCTAACCAGTGTTGAATACAGGGGCAGTATAACCTCCCTTGTCCTACTGGCCACACTGTTCCTGATCCTCAAGCTGAGGCTGGGGAGACTTAGATTGGACCTTAAGGAAAAGTTTTTTCACAGAGAGAGTGGTCAGGGACTGGAATGAGCTGCCCAGGGAGGTGGTGGAATCACCAACCCTGGATGTGTTTAAGGGTTGTTCAGATGTGGTGCTTAGGGCTATGGTTTAAGGTGAATCTTCTGGAGTAGGGTTTTGGGTTGGACTTGGTGATGCTGAGAGGCTTTGCCAACCTGCATGGTTCTGTGATTCTGTGAGAGTATTCAGAGCCAGAGAAAAGACACTGGAAGTGGCAACAGTAGCTGGGTTAGTAGCAAAGCTCAACTAAGAGGCTGGAACAGAGCCCTGGAGCAGGCTGCCCAGAGAGGTTGTGGAGTCTCCTTCTCTGCAGACTTCCCAAAGCCTCCTGGGTGCATTCCTGTGCAAACTACCCTGGGTGATGCTGCTTTGGCAGGGGGGTTGGACTGGCTGATCTCTGAAGGTCCTTTCCAACCTCTAAGGTTCTGTGCTTCTGCAAAGTGTGATTCTGAAGTTTCCTGTTTGGTTGTTGTTTGATCAATGATGCCATTGGAAACCAGCAGTAGCTGATATATTTGACATCACATTTTACTTCTCATTATTTTCTTTGATTTGGCTCAGCATTCCTTCTTCTCAAATTCATTTGGTTGGTTTTGTTTTGTGGTGGTTTTTTTTTTTTACCTTGCTGGTGATTTTCCAAGTATTTACTGTTGACCCCATAGAGATACTATCCTGAGAGGTACAGTAACACAGAGAAATGGATGTTCTGAGTGATGAGCAGATTATCCTTGCAATCATTTCCCTATGCCCAGTGGTATGGAAACCTACTGTGATAAATGTGAGCATTAACACATGCAGATCATGTCCCATTAAAATAACCCATTGGAGAGTTTATTTTCTATGCTGAAGAGACAGCAGAACAAAACAGTTAAGCTGAACCAGAAAGTTACTGCTCATGACCAACCAAAGAGCGATGGAATTCTGCCCCTTGGCTCTGCTCTCCTCAGACCCCACCTGGAGTACTGTGTGCACTTCTGGAGCCCCCAACACAAGAAGGACATGGAACTGTTGGAGCAAGTCCAGAGGAGGTCACAAAGATGCTCAGAGGGCTGCAGCAGCTCTGCTCTGAGGACAGGCTGAGAGTTGGGGCTCTGCAGCCTGCAGAAGAGAAGGCTTTGAGGAGACCTTGGAGTAGCCTTCTAGTATNGCAGAAGAGAAGGCTTTGAGGAGCCCTTGGGGTAGCCTTCCGGTATATGAAGGGGGCTAAAGGAGGGCTGGGGAGGGACTATTGACAAGGTCTTGGAATGCCAGGATGAGGAGGAATGGGTTTGAACTGGCAGAGAGGAGATGTAAACTGGATGTTAGGAGGTTCTTTCCAGTGACACTTTCTTCCAACACTGGCACAGGTTGCCCAGGGAGGTTGTGGAGCACAGAATGGGATCTTTGATCGTTGATCACATTCTGTGCTTCTGTGCTCCACAACCTCCCTGGAGGTGTTCAAGGCCAGGTTGGATGAGTCCTTGAGTGACCTATTCTAGTGGGAGGTGTCCCTGCCTATGGCAGGGGGTTGGAACTGGCTGAGCTTTGAGGTCCCTTCCAACCTAAACCATTCTCTGATTCTATAAAAATCGCTTGGAAGGGCAGTGGGGATGAGAGGTTTGGTTTAGCAACAAATGAGAATAGATACTGCAGATATTTCTCCTCTGCATTGCACTGAGCCCTTATAGTTGTCATTGTGGAACAGCTGCTCAGGCTGTTGAGGAGCTGCCAGGTCTCTTGTGCTGTGGTGCAAGTTGTGCTTGCTGTTGTCTTTCTCTTTGTCACATTGTTCTTTCCCAGCCTTTGGTTTCTGAGGGCATTGTGAGCGGTCAGGCCTTGAATCCTGTGTCCAGTTCTGGGCTTCTCAATTCAAGAGAGATGTTGAGGTGCTGGAAGGTGTCCAGAGAAGCAAGGCTGGTGAGGGGCCTGGAGCACAGCCCTGTGAGGAGAGGTTGAGGGAGCTGGGGATGTGCAGCCTGCAGAAGAGGAGGCTCAGGGCAGACCTCATTGCTGTCTACAACTACCTGAAGGGAGGCTGTAGCCAGGTGGGGTTGGGCTCTGCTGCCAGGCAANTCTTTTCCAGGCTTTGGTTTCTGAGAGCATTCTCAGAGTGATCTGTGGTTGGCAGCATCTTTTGGTTTGCTTTCTTAATTCTTTGGAAGAAATCCTCTTGCAGAAGAGGCTGATTTGTCCATGGTGATTTTTGAGCTCTCGACCGTGGCAGTTTGTTGCCGCAGCTGTTGCTGCGTTACAACTGCCTTGTACGATCTGCTTTGGTTGTGCCTCCGCACACAGAGAGCATAATTTGTTCTGAGCAATTGAGAATACCTTGATGCCAACAGCTGCTTGTGGGGCCAGCTCCTGTGCTTGACTGAGTTGCAGCAGGGACTGTTTATTTTCCCTTTGATGTAGCCATCCCCAAGCTTAGCTTTCCATGAGTGCAACTGCAACTGCGTTTGCATTTTCTTCTGACTAGGATACGGCACTCAGACAGTCCAACTGTGCTCAGGCTTCTCTCAGTTTTAGGCAAGGTAGGAAGCTTGCAGATCATTTTCTTCAGACAAAGTAGTGCCCTGAATTTGTGTCACTTTATTGTTCCTTTCAGAAATTATTCTTTCCCTGTCATATTCATTATCATAGAATGATTTAGGTTGGAAGGGACCTCAAAGATCATCAAGTTTCATAGGCAGGGACATCTCCCACTAGAATAGGTTGCTCAGTGCCTCATCCAACCTGACCGTGAATGTCTCCACAGGGAGGTTGTGGAGCACAGAAGCACAGAATCTGATCAGATTCTGTGCTTCTGTGCTCCACAGCCTCCCTGGGCAACCTGTGCCGGTGTCTCACCACCCTCACTGCAAACAACTTCTTCCTAGCATCCTGTTTGAATCTCCTCCCTTCCACTTTAAACCCATTCCTCCCCATCCTGTCATTACAAGACTTTGTCAGTAGTCCCTTCCCAGCCCTCCTGTAGGCCCCCTTCAGATACTGGAAGGCTACAAGGTGATGCTGGACAGGGCTCTGGGCAACCTGATGTAGTTGAGGATGTCCCTGCTGACTGCAGAGGGGTTTGGACTGGATGACTTCACCACCCTCACTTCAAAGAACTTCCTCTCGAGCTATTTTGTCTCACTTCACTGTACAGAAGCAGTCCTGATGTGACCATTTTCTGGTACTTGAAGCCAACCCATCTGCAGACCCAGCTCCTGCTCTGCCCATAATTGTTCTTTATTAGTCTGTTCTGGGTTGTTTTTTTGATCAGCTCTTTGTCTTTTCCATCCACGTTAGACCTTTCTGCATTAGAGGCTTTTGTTTTGTTGAAGTAAAGGCAGTAGAATAGAGGAGGGGGTGGTGGGGGGGGGAAAGGGAAAGAATAAATATGGAGATGTAGTTTCTAAATGAAATTAGGAAAAAAATGGAATTTATTGCAGTCAAATGAGACAACAAAAGGTATCTGGACAAAGTTCTTGTAGGGTTTTGGGGGGTGGGGGTTAAAACCATTTCTTGATTATTTATTCTTTTAAAGTCTTGTGAAAGCATCAGCCAAGATCAGGCTTGAAAGCAAATTGTTGCTGTAAACAGTTTACAGGCAGAGTACATCTAAATTTGTTAAGCTTTTTAGGGTTGAGTTATTGAGTCTGAGCTGAACAAATGAGCTTGAACTTGATAAATGAGCTTGAACTCCTAGTGCCTTTGTGAAATGCAGATGATAGTGTCTTTAAAATGAATTACTCATGAATAAATCAAGATGTTGGAGTTGCAAAGGGTGAGAGATGCTCTAAGAGGGAAATTCTTTGACTGGGAAATTGTTTCTGAGACCTCTCTTTATGGTATATATAAAACACATTCTGGGTAGCACGAATGAGAGATATTTTAAATGCCAGATGCTGATAAGATGGAAGGAAAACAGTTGATGGCCAAAAATGATCGTCCTGAGAGGTATTGTGCTGCTGTAGGGCTGGGAAAAGAGAAATGCAGATTAGATTTAGATAAATGAAAAAGAATAGGCTCACAAACAATAACACAAAAGGCAGGAGAAATATCAAATGAGATAATTATGCAGGAGATCAGCTCACAAAGCAAAAGGGGTTGTGGATAATATCCTGTCTAATTATAATAGCTCTAAAGGAGGGGAGTTACAGGAACTAATTTCAGCCACCACATAGCTCACAGGATCACTTTATAGACAGATGAATCCAAGGGTGAATCTGGAAGCTCTAAGAAAAGCACCTGACACTTGTCTTGGAGGGTCTTTTAAGTTGCTTTCCACAGGTACCAGTCTTTCTTGGAGTCTTTTAAGTTGCTTTCCACAGGTACCATTCTCTCTTGGAGGGTCTTTTAAGTTGCTTTCCACAGGTACCAGTCTTTCTTGGAGTCTTTTAAGTTGCTTTCCAGAGGTACCAGTCTCTCTTGGAGGATCTTTTAAGTTGCTTTCCAGAGGTGCCAGTCTTTTTTGGAGTCTTTTAAGTTGCTTTCCAGAGGTACCATTCTCTCTTGGAGGGTCTTTTAAGTTGCTTTCCAGAGGTGGCAGTCTTTTTTGGAGTCTTTTAAGTTGCTTTCCAGAGGTACCAGTCTCTCTTGGAGGGTCTTTTAAGTTGCTTTCCAGAGGTACCAGTCTCTCTTGGAGGGTCTTTTAAGTTGCTTTCCACAGGTACCAGTCTCTCTTGGTGGGTCTTTTAAGTTGCTTTCCAGAGGTACCATTCCCTCTTGGAGGGTCTTTTAAGTTGCTTTCCAGAGGTACCATTCCCTCTTGGAGGGTCTTTTAATTTGCTTTTCAAAGGTACCAGTCTCTCTTGGTTGGTCTTTTAAGTTGCTTTCCAGAGGTACCAGTCTCTCTTGGAGGGTCTTTTAAGTTGCTTTCCAGAGGTACCAGTCTCTTTTGGTTGGTATCTTCAGTTGCTTTCCAGAGGTACCAGTCTCTTTTGGTTGGTCTTTTAAGATGCTTTCCAGAGGTACCAGTCTCTCTTGGAGGGTCTTTTAAGTTGCTTTCCACAGGTACCATTCTCTCTTGGAGGGTCTTTTAAGTTGCTTTCCAGAGGTACCAGTCTCTTTTGGTTGGTATCTTAAGTTGCTTTCCAGAGGTACCAGTCTCTCTTGGTGGCTTACATATGGAAAGCAGCTCCTACTTTTTAAGTACCTGAAGTAATGTTGCAAATATTTGCCTTGGACATTACCAATTGTGAGACTGAGGGCTGGGGTAAAACCAAATTTGTATTTCACAGCTATTTCATCTGCAAGTGATGACTTCCAGCCTAGCATTCCCCACAGACAAGTGTTGTGGCTTAACTGGCATTCCAGGTAGTGCTAATAGATTTTCACAGAGCCATTTCCCCCCACCATTTCTATCCTCAAATATAATCTGTACAACCAGATAAATCCTGTAAGCTTGAGCTGTGTTAGACCTCTGCTGAGAAAGTCGGTGGCTCTTAGGGGAGGTTAGCAAATAAAGAGGGAGATGGAACTGAAGTAGATTGTGCCCATGAAAGGCTGCCCTGTAGGCAGAAAGATGAGAAAGTAGGAGGATGCTTATCTGCTACCCTAGGAAATGAGAAATAGCTCCTGTACAATCAAGGAATGCCTTTGGTATCTAGAAAGCAGGAATCCTAGGGAGGAGGGAAGCTGTACACAGACATTCTTAATTCAGTGCTCTGTTTGTGTGATTTAAAGCCAAACAGTTCAAGTCTTTCTTTCTTTTTCCTTTCATCAAGTTATCTTTTACAGCTTTCATTGTAAGGATCACCTATACCTCTGCTTGGCAATGTTCCAGAGCCATTATAGTGTTTGTAACATTCCAGAGCTGGCTGCAGTAACCCCATGCAGTGCCACAGGCTGAGGGGTGAGTGCCTGGAGAGCAGCCTGGCAGTGCTGGGGGACAGCTGGCTGGGCATCAGCCAGCAGTGTGCCCAGCTGGCATGGGAGGCCAGTGGCATCTTGGCTTGTGTCAGGAGCAGTGTGGCCAGCAGCACTGGGGATGGCATTCTGCCCTGTGCTGGCACTGGGGAGGCCTCAGCTGGAGCACTGTGTGCAGCTCTGGGCCCTCACTGCAAGAGAGAGGTTAGAGTCTGGAGTGGGGCCAGAGGAGAGCGACGAGAGTGGGGAAGGGACTGGAGGGGAAGGCTGCTGAGGAGAGGCTGAGGGAGCTGGGCTGGGTTAGCCTGCAGAAGAGGAGGCTCAGGAGGGATGATATCAATCTCTACAACTACCTAAAGGGAAGTTGTAGTGAGGTGGAGGTCAGGCTCTGCTCCCAGGCAACTTGTGACAGGACAAGAGTGCATGGCCTGAAGCGGTACCAGGGGAGAGTTAGGTGGACTGTTAGGAAGCACTTCCTGATGGAAAGGGTCATTAGACAGTGGAATGGACTGCCCAGGGAGGTGGTGGAGTCACCATCCTTGTAGGAAAGTTTGGATGTGGCACTTAGAGCCATGGTCTGGTGGATGTGGTGGTGCTAGGTCATAGGCTGGACTGGATGATGTCAGAGGTCTTTTCCAGCCTCAATAATTATGTGATTCTGTGAGAATATTCTTCTACACAGCTCTGGGTTGGATGTTGGGAAGCATTTCTCGATGGAAAAGGGCATTAGACAGTGAAATGGGCTGCCCAGGGAAGTGGTGGAGTCACCATCCCTAGAGGTGTTTAAGGCAAGGTTGGCTGTGGCACTCAGTGCCATGGTCTGATGAATATGATGCTGTTAGGTTATAAGCTGGACTTGATGATCTGAGAGTTCTATTCCAGTTTCAGTAATTCTGTGAAAGAGAAACATCTACTAAAACTCAATTGAATAATAGTGGTGCAGCATCTTGTTATATAATAGTCAACAAAGCCATTATTTAGTCACTTTTTGTTTGGCAGTAGTAAAACTGCTGCAGTTTGATGTTTCTAGCCTCGAGTGAGAATAAAAGCAGAGAACAACAGAACTCAGTGTGCTGTTTGATTTCAGCAAATTGGAGTTTGCAAAATGCCACTTCTTCTTTTCTCCAAAGGAGGAAGTTTGGTTGTGGAGAAAACAGATTTTAATGTCTTGGGGAAAAAAAAAGTAGTGTTAGAAGGGTTTGAAAAGGAACAATCAGAGATGTGGCAGCGTTGTTAGAAACCATTGTTCAGACCCTTTTATTTGGGTGGCTGAGGACTGTAGATGTTGTCATTTACTGGGGAGGAAGCTGTAAATGTTCAATATTGCTTTTGATGTGACTAACTTCAGTGAGTTACTGTTTAATTGATGCAGAGACCAAAAAAATTCTGCCAGTGACTTAACAACCAAATACTATATGGAAAAGTCACTTCTTTTCGGAAGAATCTTCCTTTGCCTTGATTAGCTGAAGTGGTGAATCCATTTGGGGAAATGAATCTATTGATTGTAGCTTAATGTGATGTAAGACAAAACATTTCAGTGTGTTCTTGGTTGGTAGATTCATGAGCTGCTGGATTCTAGGCAGTCCTCGAGGAGAGATGTTTTTTCTGGCTTTGTGCAGTGAAGCACAGAAGTCAACATTAGTGCAGAAGAAAGGGTCCAGAGGAGGGCCACGAAAATGCTCAGGGAGGTTGGAGCAGCTCTGCTACAAAGACAGGCTGAGGGAATTGGGGGTGTGCAGCCTGCAGAAGAGGAGGCTCTGGCCAGACCTAACAGCAGCCTGCCAGTGCCTGAAGGGGGCTACAAGATGGCTGCAGAGAGACTGTTTGCAAAGGGCTGCAGGGACAGGAGGAGGGCAATGGCTTCAAACTGGAGCAGAGCAGATTGAGATTGGAGGTTAGGAACAGGTTCTTTAGCATGAGGCTGGTGGAACACTAAAGAGGTTGCCCAGGGAGGTGATTGTAGTCCCATCCCTGGAGATATTCAAGGTGAGGCTGGACAGGGCTGTGGGCATCCTGATCTAGTTGAGGATGTCCCTCCTGACTGCATGGGGGTTTGGACCTTCAGAGGTCCCTTCCAACCCAGACCATTCTATAATTCTAGGATTCTGCTGGAGGAAAGTTTTGTCCTTAGGGTCTGCAGAAGTCACCCACAGGCTTTCTCTCACTGGGTTATCCATGTCCCTGGCAGTGCTCTGAGTGAGACAGGATGAGGTTACAGCAAAACAGTGCTGTAAAACATCTTGTTCCAGCTGCTCAGTCTTCCAGAGGTGGTTGCACAGCTTCACAGAGTTGTCAGGGTTGGAGGGGACCTCAAGGCTTATGCAGTTCCAACCCCACTGCCGTAGGCAGGGACACTTTCCACTGGATCAGGTTGCTCACATCTGCATCCAGCCTGGCCTTAAAAACATCCAGGGATGAGGCTTCCATCACCTCCCTGGGCAACCTGTGCCAGTGTTTCACCACTCTCATGCTGAAGAACTTCTTCTTAATATCTGGTCTAAGTCTCCCCTCAGGTAGCTTGGATCTGTTCCCCCCAGTCCTATCACTACCTGACACTCTAAAAATTCCCTCACCATCTTTCCTGTAGACCCCCTTCAGGTACTGGAAGGCTAAAATAAGGTCTGCTGGGAGCCTTCTTCAAACAGAACAGCCCCAACTGTCAGCCTGTCCTCATAGCAGAGGTGCTCCAGCCCTCTGATTTGTATCTACCATGGTCCTGACTGCCTTGGGGAGCTGCTCATGGCCTGTGCATTAATGCTACACCACAAAAGCAATAAAATGCCTGATTGCTGTCATATGTTAACCTACCCAGCTGTAATCTAATAGTAATCCAGCCAAGTGCAACCCAGCTTCTGCATCATTTCATTAGTGGGTCATGGTTAGCCATGCTCCACTGCTGAGCACTGCAGGAGCAGATTACCTAAGTGGTGCAGCATTTCTTTTACACAATCACATCCCCCTGAAGAAACCTGCAGGTAATGTAGGGAAGAGGCTGGTCTAGAGTAAAAGCAATGTGAAAAAGCAAGGTGCTGCATCTGGGTTGTCTCAATCCCAAGCACAACTCCAGGCTGGGTGGTGAATGGCTGAGAGCAGACCTGGGGGTCTGGGGTTACAAAAAGCTCCACAGGAGCCTGCAGTGTGAGTGCAGCCCAGATAGCAACCCTGTGCTGGGCTGCAGCAAGAGCAGTGTGGGCAGCAGGGCAAGGGAGGGGATTCTGCCCCTTGGCTCTGCTCTCCTCAGACCCCACCTGCAGTCCTGGGTGCAGTTCTGGAGCTGCAGTTCTGGACATGAAACTGTTTGAGCAAGTCCAGAGGAGGCCACCAAGATGCTCAGAGGGCTGTGGCAGCTCTGCAGTGAGGAAAGGCTGAGAAAGTTTGGGCTCTGCAGCCTGGGGAAGAGAAGGTTTCAAGGAGACCTTGGAGTGGCCTTCCAGTATCTGAAGGGGACCTACAGGAGGGCTGGGGAGAGACTATTGACAAGGTCTTGTCATGACAGAATGAGGAGGAATGGGTTTGAAGTGGCAGAGGAGAGATTGAAAGTGGATGTTAGGAAGAAGTTGTTTGCAGTGAGGATGGTGAGACACTGGCACAGGTTGCCCAGGGAGGTTGTGGAGCACAGAAGCACAGAATGTGATCACATTGGGTGATTCTGTGCTCCACAACGTCCCTGGAGGTGTTCAAGGCCAGGTTGGATGAGGCCTTGAGCGACCTGTTCTAGTGGGAGGTGTCCCAGCCTGTGTCAGGGGGTTGGAACTGGATGATCTTTGAGGTCCCTTCCAAACCTAAACCATTCTGTGGGTCTATGAGTGTAAAAACATTAGTGGGTCATGGTTAACCATGCTTGACTGCTGACCACTACAGGAGCAGATTACCTATGTCTTGCAGCATTTCTTTTACACAGTCACACCCCTCCTTGAAGAAACCTCCAAGTGATGTAGAGAAAAGGCTGGTCTAGGGTAAAAGCAATGTAAAAAAGCAATGTAAAAGCCTTAGTGGGTCACAGTTAACCATGCCTTACTGCTGACCACTGCAGGAGCAGATTACCTAAGTGTTGCAGCATTTCTTTTACACAGTCACATCCCTCCCTGAAGAAACCTGCAGGTGATACAGAGGAGAGGCTGGTCTAGAGGAAAAGCAATGTAAAGGAATATGGAAAAGCAATGTATAGGAATATGCAAAAGCAGAGTTAGAGACAAAGATGTCTTTGTTCTTTTACAAAGACAAGGTCCAGCTACTGTGTTTTCCTGCATCATTACATTCTCTTTCCACTTGTTAGACTTGGGATGCCATCAATGCATAGGAAGAGGTTTCAGAGTAACTTAACTTCAATAGAAGGAAAACAAAAGAGGTCTCTGAATAATTTAGAAGGGTGTTTATAGATCAGTGAGTCAGAGGTTTTGGCCTTACAGTACTGAAGCTAACACTTAAAGCACACAGACCCAGAATTACTTAATTACTGGCTTGTTAGTATTTCATTCAGACCTTCAAGGAAAAAATAAACCCATCTGGAATTAGTAGTCAGTGCTGGTAGGTATAGCAGGAAACTACAAATAAGGCTTTGCCTTTCAGTGTGTGGATTTCTCCACTCTGTGCACTCATCTGGCAAAGGGAGCTGGGATTGTTTAGCCTGGAGAAGAGGTTGCTTAGGGGGAACCTCATTGCTGTCTAAAACTACCTGAAGGGAGGCTGTAGCCAGGTGGGGTTGGGCTCTTCTGCCAAGCAACCAGCAGCAGAACAAGAGGACACAGCCTCAAGCTGTGCCAGGGGAAGTACAGGCTGAATGTTAGGAGGGAGTTGTTGGCAGAGAGAGTGATTGGCATTGGAATGGGCTGCCCAGGGAGGTGGTGGAGTCTTCATCCCTGGAGGTATTGAAGCAAAGCCTGGATGAGGCACTTAGTGCCGTGGTATAGATGACTGGCCAGGGCTGGGTGCTAGGTTGGCCTGGATGATCTTGGAGGTCTCTTCCAAGCTGGTTGATTCTATGATTCATGATTCAAACCAACTGCCTTTTGCCTTGAGCTTTTCAACTGCAGAATGATGTGCATAGACCTCTTTTATCTGAGGCAAAACAATGGAGTTGGTTTGATGTAGCAAACTATACTTGGAGATCATCAGACACCAGGGTACAGGGTTGCCATTGCTATTACCTGGTTTTTCTTTCTCTCTCTTTAAGCTCTTTCCAGCTCTGCCTATGCTTCTAGAGAAGAGCTTTTGAGAATGTTTTCTGTCTTTTTTTTTTTCCTGGCTGGAATTGTTAATGAAGTTGGCTGGCTCTAGAGTGGCATTGTGATGGTACTTGTGATGCTGCTACATCCTGTGAAGAGCAAAACAAAATGTTTCCAGCTGCATTTGTTAGGCAACTAATGGTGCTTCAGTCCTGGGCCGCAGATGGGAGAGGACAGCTGCTCAAACACAACCATAGCACTTGTGCAAGCTCTGCATTCTGGAGAGTTTAACAATCAGCCCATGCAGAGATCTTCACAGGCTGCAGCTTTATGAAGAGAGAATCAGAGAATCAAGCAGGTTGGAAGAGACCTCCAAGATCATCCAGGCCAACCTAGCACCCAGCCCTGGCCAATCAACCAGACCACAGCACTAAGTGCCCCAGCCAGGCTTTGCTTCAATACCTCCAGGGATGAAGACTCCACCACCTCCCTGGGCAGCCCATTCCAATGCCAATCACTCTCTCTGCCGACAGCTCCCTCCTAACATCCAGCCTAGACCTCCCCTGGCACAACTTGAGGCTGTGTCCCCTTGTTCTGTTGCTGCTTGCCTGGCAGCAGAGCCCAACCCCACCTGGCTACAGCCTCCCTGCAGGGAGCTGCAGACAGCAATGAGCTCTGCCCTGAGCCTCCTCTTCTGCAGGCTGCACACCCCCAGCTCCCTCAGCCTCTCCTCACAGGGCTGTGCTCCAGCCCCTCCCCAGCTTCATCACCCTTCTCCATGAGTAGTGTCCGTTCCTCTCTGCCTCGCTGCAGTCTGTTACGCCATCCCACGTCCATCACTGTGGTGCCTTGGACAAACTGACTGCTTAACTCTGGAGACCCATTAATAACAAGGAATGGAAAGGAAAGAGGATCTTCAAATGAAAGTTAACGCAGGAAGAACTCCCCTATAGCCTCACGTAATGACAATTGAGTGCCACTGATAGATTAGCTCTCGTTTCCCTTTCTTTCAGAGCACTGACCTCATCAGCTGGCAGACACCACAGAACCATTTGCAGTGCCCCAGCCACAAATTAACTTCCCTATCTAGCCCCTTGCAGTCTGTAAACTCCACAACAATCAAGACCTGCAGGCTTAGATTTTAGATGCTAGGTCGCATTAGGCTGAACATCTTTAATTGCTTTTGAAGGAGCAGGAAAAAAGCTTTCTGTGACATAAGCCTCAAAGCCTGTTAGGCTTTGAAGTTTAAAGCAAACTGTTCAAGAAAGGGAGGGAGTTGAAGGCAGCTCAATGATAGAAAGGCTGTTGGAGAAGTTAGTTAGGGCAGCTGACTTTCACCACAGTAATTGCTTTGATCAAAGCTAATTTCTGAAGGTCTGCATTAAGTCAGTAGCCACTACTCTTTTGTTGTGATGTGTTAGCAGTAATGGCCCAAAATTGCTTTTGCAGCCTTGTGCTAGTTTGAGCCTAGCTGGCATGTTTTGGTGAGAAGAACTAGATCATAGGCTGAGAAATGAAAACAATGGTGAGGTCTGCTTCCCTCACAGTCTTGCTGGGATGTGTAAAGAAGAAAGACAAAGATTAGGTCACTTGCTTGCTCTCTCTTCGCTGGGAGTTTTGCCTGCTGGGGAGAGCTCGGTCTGCTGGCTGAGCTCCATCTTGCTTTCTAACCTCACCCTCCATTTGCTTTGGCTGATTTCACCTTTGCTTCTTAATCCTCTTGGCCGAGCCTCCATTCTTCCTTGGGACTGGGGTAAGGTTGAGAGGGGTAGGGGGAAGGTGAGGGGGTGGTTGAGAGCCCCTCCTGGGGACTCAGGTTTCTGGGAGGGGAGTTGTGTTTCTGTATTACCTTTTTCCCTTGTCTGTTTCTG
>WAAF01005684.1:783255-814011 GCA_013400475.1 Tricholaema leucomelas
ACAAGCAGATATTTACAGTATATACAGATATAGACAGAAATAGACAAGGGAAAAGGTAATACAGAAACACAACTCCCCTCCCAGAAACCTGAGTCCCCAGGAGGGGCTCTCAACCACCCCTTCACCTTCCCCCTACCCCTCTCAACCTTACTCCAGTGCCAAGGAAGAATGGAGGCTCGGCCAGGGGGGTTAAGAAGCAAAGGTGAATCAGCCAAAGCAAATGGAGGGTGAGGTAAGAAAGCAAGATGAAGTTCAGCCAGCAGCTCCAGCTCCCCAGCAGGCAAAGAGCCAAGAGCAAAGCCCAGAGCAAAGTGACTTTGTCTATGTTTTGCTTTTCTTCTTTACACATCTCAGCAAGACCATGAGGGAAGTAGACCTCACCGTTGTTTTCATTTCACAGCCTATGATCTAGTGCCTCTCACCAAAACATTCTAGCTGGGCTCAAACCAGCACACAACACTGAGTGGATTTTTTGGTTTGGTATTTGGCTCTCTGTGGCTGTGTGGTTTATGTAGCTGCAGTGCTTCATCAAGGCATTTCTCCTCACTTGCCTGGTTCTGGCAGTGACCTGAAACTCATCCTGCGTCATTAGCTATGAGAGTAAAGGTTGAGGCAGCAGGGTTGTGAACTTCAGTCATAGCAAGCAGGTGTAAGACTGTCTCCTCAAAATCATAAGGTTTAAAAACATTGGAGTTGGGCTCTTTTGGGGGTCAAAACCTTGTGTTTTTGTAGAACACAAACGTGCTGCTGTGCTCTGTGTGATCTCAGAATCTGACACCCTTGAAAATACTGTTACACAGAAAAGCCACCATGGCCAAGACTGAGCTCTGCTCTGTCTCTCAGCTCTGATACAGAGGAGACTTAGTTCACAAAATCATACAATGGTCTGGGTTTGAAGGGACTTCCAAAGGTCATTTAGTCCAACCCTCCCCTGCAGTCAGCAGGGGCATCCTCAAATAGATCAGGATGCCTGTAGCCCTGTCCAGCCTCACCTTTAACATCTCCAAGGTTGGGGCCACAAGCACCTCCCTGAGCAATCTGTTCCAGTGTTTCACCACCCTCATGGTGCAGAACCTGTTCCTAACCTCCAATCTAACTCTGCTCTGCTCTACTTTGAAATCGTTGCCCTCGTCCCATCCCTGCAGCCCTTTGCAGTCTCTCTGCAGCCTTCTTGCAGTCCCCTTCAGGCACTGGCAGGATGCTATGAGGTCTGCCCAGAGCCTCCTCTTTTGCAGGCTGCACACCCCCAGCTCTCTCAGCCTGTCTTTGTAGCAGATCACTTTGCAATAAATCATTTTCCTGGCCCTTCTCTGGACCTGCTCCATTAGCTCCATGTCCTTCCTATACTGAGAGCTCCAGTGCTGTATGCAGTACTGCAGGTGAAGTCTCAGCAGAGCAAAGCTGATGACAAACCATTCAGCCTAGTGAAATTGATTGGGTTTGTCTGATTTTTTTTTTCCTACTAGTCCCATAAGCCTTTCTATGTTCTAGTATCAGATTTATGAGTAACCAGGAGCTGCCTCTAGGATGCACAAAGGAAGAAGTAGTACATTTTGTAAATAAGTCCTAGGCAAAATATGTGTGAAGGGCAGGAGATGAAAAGTGAATTTGCTTAGCTATGGACTTAGTTTATGTGCAGAAACATGTATGAAGTACAGGAGATTAAAGGGGAGTTTGCTCAGCTCTGAGCTTAGTTTATGCGCAGAAATCTGTATGAAGTGCAGGAGTTTGAGGGTGAGTTTGCTCAGCTCGGAGCTTAGTTTATGTGCAGAAATCTATATGAAGTGCAGGGGATGTAGGGTGAGTTTGTTCAGCTCGGGACCATGCGTATGTGCAGAAACCTGTATGAAGTACAGGAGATTAAAGGGGAGTTTGCTCAGCTCTGAGCTTAGTTTATGCGCAGAAATCTGTATGAAGTGCAGGAGTTTGAGGGTGAGTTTGCTCAGCTCGGAGCTTAGTTTATGTGCAGAAATCTATATGAAGTGCAGGGGATGTAGGGTGAGTTTGTTCAGCTCGGGACCATGCGTATGTGCAGAAACCTGTATGAAGTACAGGAGATTAAAGGGGAGTTTGCTCAGCTCTGAGCTTAGTTTATGCGCAGAAATCTGTATGAAGTGCAGGAGTTTGAGGGTGAGTTTGCTCAGCTCGGAGCTTAGTTTATGTGCAGAAATCTATATGAAGTGCAGGGGATGTAGGGTGAGTTTGTTCAGCTCGGGACCATGCGTATGTGCAGAAACCTGTATGAAGTACAGGAGATTAAAGGGGAGTTTGCTCAGCTCTGAGCTTAGTTTATGTGCAGAAACCTGTATGAAGTATAGGAGATTAAAGGTGAGTTTGCTCTGCTCTGGACCATGGTTATGTGCAGAAACCTGTATGAAGCACAGGAGATTAAAGGTGAGTTTGCTCAGCTCTGGACTTTATGTGCAGAAACCTGTATGAAGTACAGGAGATTAAGGGTGAGTTTGCTCAGCTCTGAGCTTAGTTTATGTGCAGAAACCTGTATGAAGCACAGGAGATTAAGGGTGAGTTTGCTCAGCTCTGGACTTTATGTGCAGAAACATGTATGAAGTATAGATTAAAGGTGAGTTTGCTCTGCTCTGAGCTTAGTTTATGTGCACAAGCATGTATGAAGTACAGGAGATTAAAAGTGAGTTGGCTCAGCTCTGGTCTTGGTCTGTGTGCAGATTCTCTCTGTAGAATCTGAGTGTTTTCAAGCATTAATAGAATTTCTAGATGTTGAAACATTTATAACCTTATCATCTTGTTCCCTCCCCCCATCTTTCAATAATGCTTGGGTAGGGTGTTTAATAATTTACATATCACTTAGATACCAGCCTCTGATAAAGCCACTGTGCCAAATTCAGCATCCAGTGCTCTATGTCCCTTTGTTTGCCTACCACAGTAAAGGACACGAGAGAAAAAGTTGATTGTATCTTTCTCAATGTTGTTTTTCAGTCCTGTTCTGAGGCCAGGAAGTTCAAGCCCTAGGGGAAGGCAGAGCCACTTACCAAACTGGTTTGGTCTTTGTCAGGCAGTGGGGCAGGCACAGGAATATATTAGCTAAGATTATCATAAAATTATGGCCTGGCCATTGAAGAGTCAGGAGAGAGTGCATTTGTAATAGGTTGTAATAAAGACAGCATTTTGAGTGGCTCTATGAGGAGGAGATCACCATTCTGGAAGGCAGCAAAGCCTTTGACACCGTCTGCCACAAGCAGCTCCTGGCACAGCTGGCAGCTCCTGGCACAGCTGGCAGCTCCTGGCTTGGACAGATTCGCTCTGACAGGGGTCAAGAACTGGCCAGGCCCAGAGAGTGGTGGTGAATGGAGCCACATCCAGGTGGCAGGTGGCAGCTGGCACTAGTGGTGTGCCCCAAGGATCAGTGCTGGGCACAGTCCTGTTCAGTATCTTTATTGATGATCTGGATGAGGGGATTGATCCAGCATCAGTAAGTTTGCAGATGACACCAAGCTAGGAGCAGCTGTGGAGCTGTTGGAGGGTAGGAGAGCCCTGCAGAGGGACCTGGACAGGTTGAATGGGTGGGCAGAGGCCAATGGGATGAGATTGAACAAGGCCAAGTGCAGGGTTCTGCACTTTGGCCACAACAACCCCAAGCAGCACTACAGGCTGGGGACAGAGTGGCTGAGAGCAGCCAGGAAGAAAGGGACCTGAAGGTACTGATAGAGAGTAACTGAAGATGAGGCAGCAGTGCCCAGGTGGGCAGCAGAGCCAATGGCATCCTGGCCTGCATCAGGAAGAGTGTGGCCAGCAGGACAAGGGAGGTTATTCTGCCTCTGTGCTCAACACTGGTCAGGCCACACCTTGAGTGCTGTGTCCAGTTCTGGGCTTCTTAATTCAAGAGAGATGTTGAAATACTGAAACATGTCCAGAGAAGGGCAATGAAGCTGGGGAGGGTCCTGGAGCACAGCCCTGTGAGGAGAGGCTGAGGGAGCTGGGGGTGTGCAGCCTGCAGAAGAGGAGGCTCAGGGCAGAGCTCATTGCTGTCTGCAGCTACCTGAAGGGAGGCTGTTGCCAGGTGGGGTTGGGCTCTTCTGCCAGGCAAGCAGCAACAGAACAAGGGGACACAGCCTCAAGCTGTGCCAGGGGAGGTCTAGGCTGGATGTTAGGAGGAAGTTGTTGTCAGAGAGAGTGATTGGCATTGGAATGGGCTGCCCAGGGAGGTGGTGGAGTCACCGTCCCTGGAGGTGTTGAAGCCAAGCCTGGCTGGGGCACTTAGTGCCATGGTCTGGTTGGTTGTCTAGGGCTGGGTGCTAGGTTGGACTGGATGAGCTTGAAGTTGGACTGGATCATCTGGGAGGTCTCTTCCACCAACCTGATTGAGTCTATGATTCTGTCATTCTGTGTACCTTCAGCTCCTGCTTGGGAAGCTCAATTTTGCACAGCAAACAAATTTTCTTCATAGCATTAACACAGTTTGTTCTCAGAGGAGATCTGTGATTTGTGAGGGGGAAAACTTTCAGTCTACCAAACTGGCTGCTTGACATCTAAATGGAAGAGAAGAATAGGGTTCATAATAGCTGTAATTTGGAAGCTGTGTGTTGGTACAAGTAAAAGTGGGTTTAAAAGGCTCCCTTGCAATTACTTGGTACTTTGGACTTTAAACCTCTTTAGTGTTGTTGGGGTTTTTGCTTGTTCTATTTTCTGGTATCATTTGGCATTATTCTGAAAGAGTATAAGCCTGTGGTTTCTAAGAACATTGCAGAAGCCAGAGAAGCAATGATTAGACTTGGGTTTAGGGCCTTATGCTGACAACACAATCACAGAATTGGCAGGGTTGGAAGGGACCACAAGGATCATCCAGTTCCAACCCCTCTGTTGTGAGCAGGGACACCTCACTTTAGATCAGGTTGCCCAGAGCCTCATCCAGCCTGGCCTTAAACACCTCCAAGGATGAGGCTTCCACAACCTCCCTGGAGGTGTTCAGGACCATGTTGGATGAGGCCTTGAGCAACCTGTTCTAGTGGGAGGTGTACCTGTTTATGTCAGGAGGTTGGAACTGGATGATCTTTGAGGTCCCTTCCAACCTAAGCCATTCTATGGTTCTATCTCCACCTCCCTGGGCAAGCTGTTCCAGTGTCCCACCACCCTCATGGTAAAGAATGGGTTGGAAGCTCTCTTCCAACCTGTTTTATTCTCTGATTCTGTGAAACCTGTAACACAATCTCAGCTCCCCTGGGTCACAGGATTTCTTGGTAACATCAGTCTAAGTACCTGAGGGTTAATTATGACTGGGCTTAGAGACCCTAATGGAGGCTAAATGCTTTCCCCTGTTATGTGACCACAAAGCATCTCTCTCTCCTTCCCCATTTGCAATAAGCCTTGAGAAATCCATAATTTATGAATGAGCTAAGTGAGTGCTTTCGAAGTCTGTTCTTCACCACTGGTGCATAATTCTTGTCTCCTGGATCTTTGTGGTTTAAGCATGCAGTGCTTTCAGTTTGGGGCTGCAAAAGCAGTCTTAAGTGAACAGAACAAATGAGGGTGAAGATTGGCTTTCACAAGGCAAGCAGAAATGCAGTTCTCAAAATACATCAGGCTGTGGGTGAAATGTTTCCTCCTGGAATCGTTTATGCATTATGATTGCAGCTTTTGCTCTCCACTGGCACTGTTTATCTGTGCTCCTTCTCTGCAGCTGCTTCCCTTCCTCACCATCAGTACAGACTGGGAGAGGAGGTGAGAGAAAGCAGCCCTGTGGGAAAGGACTTGGGGATGCTGATGGACCAGAAGCTGGACGTGAGGAGGCAGTGTGAGCTTGCAGCCCAGAAGGCAAAGCACAGCCTGGGCTGCATCCAAAGCAGTGCTGTCAGCAGAGCCAGAGAGGGGATCCTGACACTTTGCTCTGCTGAGACCTCACCTGCAGTGCTGCATCCAGCTCTGGAGCCCTCAGTATAGGAAGGACATGGAGCTGATGGAGCAGGGCCAGAGGAGGGACACAAAAATGATCTACTACAAAGTGATCTGCTACAGAGACAGGCTGAGGGAGCTGGGGGTGTGCAGCCTGCAAAAGAGGAGGCTCTGGGCAGACCTAATAGCATCCTGCCAGTGCCTGGAGGGGCTACAAGAGGTCTGCAGAGAGACTTTGAAAATGGCTGCAGGGACAGGATGAGGGCAGTGGCTTCAAAGTAGAGCAGAGCAGATTGAGATTGGAGGTTAGGAACAGGTTCTGCACCACAAGAGTAGTGGAACACTGGAACAATTTGGGCACTATCCCTGGAGATATTCAAGCTGATCATCAACAAGGCTGTGGGCAACCTGATCTAGTTGAGGATGTCCCTGCTGACTGCAGTGGGGTTGGACTGGACAGGCTTTGGAGGTCCCTTCCAACCCAGCCCATTCTGTGTTTCTATGATTATGACTCCTGGTGGAGGGTGGCATGTCTCAGGAACCTCCAGTGGATTCCTTCTCCTTCACTGAAAGGATTTGTTTTGCTTATTTCTTTTTGCATTACCTCCTGAGCACCTGCTGAGGTGGTTTGCTGTGACACTTCATTACTTAGCTTGCATCTGTCTGTTTGTCTTTGTTCCTTTGACAAACACTCTAAGGTTTGAGTATTGTAATTAGTAATAAGGATTATTAATACCACAGTTAGTCTTGGGGTGCCAAATCCCAGGTGGCTGTCTCTGACCTGTCCTAAGCTATTCCAGGTGAGGCATTGTTCTTACCTCTTCCTACAAATGTAGAGCTGTGGAGCAGATGAAGCTCTGCACCAAATGGGTGTTGTCTCTGTGGTAGCTTTACACTGACACTTGCTTTGCTACTGCTTTCAAACTGCCTGGGTGCTTGCTGCTGTTCAGCAGAGATTCTTTAAAGCTCTTTGATCAGCACACAGAGAGGATCAGAATCAGAGAGTCACAGAGTGGTTTAGGTTGGAAGGGACCTCAAAGATCACCCAGTTCCAACCCCCTGCCGTAGGCAGGGACACCTCCCACTAGAGCAGGCTGCTCAAGGCCTCATGCAACCTGGTCCTGAACACCTCCAGGGAGGTTGTGGAGCACAGAATCACCTGCCTTTAGGCCCCTTTCAGGTACTGGAAGACCACTCCAAGGTCTCCTGGAAGCCTTCTCTTCTCCAGGCTGCAGAGCCCCAACTCTTGTAGCCTGTCCTCATAGCAGAGCTGCTGCAGCCCTCTCAGCATCTTGGTGGCCACCTCTGGACTGGCTCCAACAGTTCCATGTCCTTCTTGTGTTGGAGGCTCCAGAACTGAGCTGCCTTTTTAATACAGAATCATAAAATCAATCAGGATTGGAAGGGGCCACAAGGATCAGCCAGTTCCAACCCCCCTGCCATGCCCAGGGACACCCTACCCTAGAGCAGGCTGCCCACAGCCTCAGCCAGCCTGGCCTTAAACACCTCCAGCCATGGGGCCTCAACCACTTCCCTGGGCAACCCATTCCAGCCTCTCACCACTCTCATGGTGAAAAATTTCCTCCTCACAGCCAGGCTGACTCTCCCCACCTCCAGCTTTGCTCCGTTCCCCCCAGTTCTGTCACTCCCTGAGAGCCTAAAAAGTCCCTCCCCAGCTTTTTTTGTAGCCCCCTTCAGATCCTGGAAGGCCACAAAAAGGTCACCTGGGAGTCTCCTCTTCTGCAGCCTGCACAGCCCCAACTCTTTCAGTCTGTGCTCACAGCAGAGCTGCTGCAGCCCTCTGAGCATCCTCCTGGCCCTGCTCTGGACACACTTTATCATGTCCACATTCCTCTTGTATTAGGGGATTCAGAACTGGATGCAGTACTCCAAGAGGGATCTTGCCAGAGTGGAGTAGAGGGAGAGAATCACCTCCCTGTCCCTGCTGGCCACACTTCTGATGCAGCCCAGGCTCTGGAGAACTCATCAGAGTGGAAATGTGCCAGGTGCAGGAGTCCTCAGCACAGAATCGTTCAGTTTGTCAGTTTTCAGTGAAGATGCACAGGGAGCTCTTTCTCCTTCAGTTCATGCACCTGTGATGGTCAGACTGCCTGAGCAGGAGATACTGATCTAAGAGGACAACCATTTATTACTCACTTCATTCTTGAACAGTGAAGTTCAGGCTGTGTATGGACTTTCAAATCTCAACTTCCCACTCTTGACAATGATTAAAAGAAAATAGGTTTTTGAGGAGCTTTGGAGTTCTCTCAGGAGGAGACAGCAATATCTAGCAGGAGGGTCAACTGCTTTTTCACTACTAGAGATGGCTGAGTTATGATGCTCAAACAAGTTCATTCACAGTGTTGGTTGGTTTGCAGGGGCTGACAAGGTTTTCCTCATTGAGTGAAATGAGAAGTGTGGAGAAAACACTATCTTGAAGTGTGCATCATCAAGCAAACCATTTCTGCATACACAGATATATCAGAGGGCTGGAGCACCTCTGCTGTGAGGACAGGCTGAGAGAGCTGGAGTTGTCCACTCTGGAAAAGAGAAGGCTCCTAGGAGACCTTCTTGTTCCACCTCAACACAAGGGGGAACTTCTTTACTGTAAGGGTCACAGAGCACTGAAGTCTCTTTCCCTGGAGACTTGTCTGGGAGACTGGATGAGGCACTTAATGTCAGGGGAGGTCTAGGGTGGATGTTAGGAGGAAGCTGTTGCCATAGAGAGTGATTGGCATTGGAATGGGCTGCCCAGGAAGGTAGTATTGTTGCCATCCCTGGAGGTGTTCAGGCAAAGCCTGGCTGGGGCACTTAGTGCCATGGTCTGGTTGATTGGCCAGGGCTGGGTGCTAGGTTGGGCTGGATGAGCTTGGAGCTCTCTTCCAACCTGCTTGATTCTGTGATTCTCTGATGTGTTCCTTCTGTGATCTGTGCTAGATTGTGTGGTCCTGCTCTGGCAGGGAGGTTGGACTCAGTGATCTCTTTGGGTCCCTTCCAACCCCTAATATCCTGTGAGCCTGTGATTGTGACCTTCCAGTATCTGAAGGAGGCTACAGCCAGCTGTCACCCAGCACTGCCAAGTCCCTCTGTGCTAGGCTGCTCTCAGCCACTCACCACCCAGCCTGTGGCACTGCATGGGGTTATTGTGGCCAAAGTGTAAGACCCTGTCCTTAGCCTTGTTAAACCTCAGCCTGTTGGCCTCAGCCATTGTCCCAGCTTGGCCAGGCCTCTCTGAAATTCCTTCCTACCTTCCAACAGGTCTACACTCCCCCCCTACCTTGATGGCATCTGCAATTTGCTAATGTTAGACTCCATGTGAGAAAAGATTATATGTTGAAAGAGAAAATCAATCTTGAACTGTGAGTGCTGGGTGCTGGAAGTAAAACCAAACCAAACCATCCAAATCCATGGTTGCCAAAAGCCTCACTCTGGTGACTTTGAAACTCCTTCCTACTTTCCAGCAGATCCACACTCCCCCCCAACTTGGTGTCATCTGCAATTTACTAATGTTAGACTCTATGTAAGAAAATACTCTGTGTTAAAAAGAGGAAATCAATCTTAGAATCATAGAATGGTTTAGGTTGGAAGGGACCTCAAGGATCATCCAGCTCCAACCCCCTGCCATAGGCAGGGACACCTCCCACTAGAGCAGGTTGCTCAAGGCCCCATCCAGCCTGGCTTTAAATGCCTCCAGGGAGGAAGCATCCACAACCTCCCTGGGCAACCTGTGCCAGTGCCTTACCACCCTCACTGTAAAGAACTTCCTCCTAACATCCAGTCTAAATCTCCTCTCCTCCAGCTTAAACCCATTCCCCCTCATCCTGACATTACTAGACCGTGTAAATAGTCCCTCCCCAGCCTTCCTGTAGGCTCCCTTCAGGTCTTGAACTGTGAGTGCTGGATGCTGGAAGTAAAACCAACCCAAACCATCCAAATCCATGGTTGCCAAAAGCCTCACTCTGGTGACTTTGAAACAATGCTTTACCTTTATGACTTTTGCCACAATTTCCCCTTATTTTGGAGTGAGCATTGCAGTTTGATTTGGCATGAACAAAGATGTTAAAATGTTTCTATTTCTTAATCTGCCTTTCCAGGAGTGAAATCTCACCATTGGACCATTTCCATTGCCTATGTACACAAGAGGCAGCATCCTTAGGCTGTAAAGGCTTCTTTAACGTTAAACAAACGTACCCACTGCATTGTGTTTACCCAAGCTGATAACCATGTGTTGGGTGATAGATTACTTCAAAGAAAACACAATCAGTCTGTTTAATTTAGCAACAGAATTGGTTGCTTGGGCTCTCAATTTACTTCCAACAAATCAATGGGCCTGAGAAATAATCTCTTGCCTCACGTTAAGAAACGGATGCTAAGCTGCATTAGAAAATATGTGGCTTGAACAACAATGTGAAGCAGATTGTTGAACTGATTATCCTTTGCCAGTTGACAGGATCAGTATTTGTGGTCCAGAGTACACTTATGGTAGGAGCAGGCATTTAATAACCAGCTCTTTAATGGTTCTTTGAGTAGTTTTACTGTGACAAACAGGAGATGCTTAAAAGATTTCTGTAAAAGCACCTGGACGAGCTTGCCAAGAAGGAGCAGCTTGGGCTCTGGGTTACATGTGTGTTGGGGGCTTTAATAACTGCATGCCTGCTGCCTCTAGGATGTCTTAGTCAAGTCATGAGGATTTCTTACAGAATCACAGGACCATCCAGCTTGGAAAAGCCTCTCAGGATCACCAAGTCCAAGCCAGGACCCTACTCTACAAGGTGCACCCTAAACCATATCCCCAAGTAGCACATCCAAGTGACCTTCAGACCTCTCGAGGGTTGGTGACTCAACCACCTCCCTGGGCAGCTCATTCCAATGCCTCTTTTCCTGAAAAAAAAGGTTTCTTAACATCCAGTCTGAACCTACCCAGCTGCAGCTTGAGGCTCTTCCCTTTTCTTCTATCACTGATTACCCACGAGAAGAGACCATCACCAACCTCTCCACAACTTCCTTTCAGGTAGCTGCAGACAGCCATGAGCTCTGCCCTCAGCCTCCTCTGTTTCACACTAACCATCCCCAGCTCCTTCAGTCTCTCCTCATCAGATTTATTCTCCAGGCCCTTTCCCAGCTTCTTTGCCTTCCTCTTCACTCACTCCAGTTGTGTCCTCATCTGTGAGCTTGCTTTCCCAGGGGAGTCCTTGTGTGTATATGCACATTCCACTGGAAACCTGGGCAGGCACTGAAATCATCTACTTAGAAGCTTTGCTTTAGGTGTATGCTCAAATTAAAAGGGAGCTCTGTTTCTCACACTCTGTTTAATCTCCATTACCTTTGTTTGACATGGAGGTCCTTGGAGTGAGTTTGTCTCCTTTAGGTCTTCCAGGATGACCTCTTTTGTATTTGGCTTATCTTTATATCCTCAGAAGCTGTTTGTTTTGTTACTACTGCTTTATTTTTGCTGTCTTCATCCTGTTCCTTCAGGCAGTCTTGATTCTTCTTTATTTCCTCAAATTCACATGTAATAGTTTTTCTTCTCCACCCCTGGAAGTTTTTAAGGCCAGGCTGGATGTGGCTCTGAGCAACCCAATCTAGTGTGAGATGTCCCTGCCCATGGTGGGGGAGTTGGAGCTAGATGATCCTTGAGGATCCCTTCCAGCCCTCCCAATTCTGTGATTCCATGATTCTGTGATTCTTTATCCCTCACTGTTGTTGTTGCTTCTGCCTAGTCTTCAGAAGCTATCCTTAGTGCTATGGAGTCATAGTACCATAGTGCCATTCAGTGAGGCTTAGGCAGGCTGAGAGTTGGGCAGAGAGAACCTTAATGAAACTCAACAGAGGCAAGGAAAGAGTCTTGCATCTGGGAAGGAACAACCTCAAGGGTCAATATATGTAAGGGACTGACCTGCTGGAGAGCAGTGAAGGGGAAAACCACCCCTGGGGACCTGGTGGATGGGAGGTTGAGCATGAGCCAGCAATGTGCTCTGGTGGCCAAGGCCTGGAACACAAACCCTATGAGGAGAGGCTGAGGGAGCTGGGGTTGTTTAGCCTGGAGAAGATGAGGCTCAGGGCAGACTTCATTGCTGTCTACAACTACCTGAAAGGAGGTTATAGCCAGGTGGGGGTTGGCCTCTTCTGCCAGGCAAGCAGCAACAGAACAAGGGGACACAGCCTCAAGTTGTTCTGGGGCAGGTCTAGGCTGGATGTTAGGAGGAAGTTGTTGTCAGAGAGAGTGATTGGCATTGGAATGGGCTGCCCAGGGAGGTGGTGGAGTTGCCGTCCCTGGAGGTGTTGAAGCCAAGCCTGGCTGGGGCACTTAGTGCTGTGGTCTGGTTGATTGGACTGGATGATCTTGGAGGTCTCTTCGACCAACCTGGTTGATTCTATGACATGGAAAACTGCCTCTTATCAGGCCTGCAGCAGGACAGGCATCACTTGCAAGTGTACTTAACAGAACTGGCTCACAGTGCTGTGTTCACTTGACAAGGAAACTCCCAGGGCTCCCTATGCAGGAATGAACACAGGCATTCAGGGTAAACACTGACAAAATTGTGCTTATCAAATTCTGCTTATCAAATATGGGATAAATCCTCTTCTGTGCAGTACAGGAGGATGCAGTCCTTGCTCAGGACCTTTCCATGAATTAACCCTCTTTATCTGTGAATTAATGGAAAAGAGGTTCCTGGGCTTTTCCACCCTATGTGTTATTAAGCTGTCTGGAGACAGTCATGGCCTTTGTCCAATCTGCACCCCTCTGACAGCAGTAAATTTCCATGTCATTGCTCAGGAGGAAGCAGACAAGGGAGTTGAAAAATGATGCTAATGAATTGCCATAACCAGTCCCTTCTTACAAGAGCTCTTCTTCCTAAGATGCTGGATCCAAAGTGTTGCATTACCTCCTGCAGCTTTTCCTTGGCCAGCTAAACACAGGTAGCAGCTAACCAGAGCTTCATACTCCTGAAGAGGCCCTTAGGAGCAAAGTGAGGTGTATGGGTAAAACAGTTTAAGCATTAGATAAGGTTCTCAGGTTACCATGGTGACTTGAACATCTTGTATTGTATCATGGATTAGGATGCATAGGATGGAGTAGCCAAAACATCTGGGAAGTCCAATGCATATAAACTACGCTTCCAAACCGCATGGCATTGCCAAACACAAAGACAAATAGCTGAGGATATTGGCTGCTGACACAGCTATGAATCAATAAAGAGAGGCCTGAAGGAGATTTAGAACATAGGTGATTTGAAGCCCTGCATTATTCTGGAGTCACAATCCTAATTTTTAAAGATAAATGAAGGGGAAGAGAGAAAAAAAAAGAAAAGAGAAATCTTTAGTGATGTGAAAAGTGGAATAATTTTGCACAAGCTCTTTCTGGTACTGAAATCTGACATTTGGCTTTGAGACCTTCAACAAAGAAGGTTGAGGCAACACAGATAATACATTTCATATACTTAGGCTGGCAGTGGCACTTACACTGGAAGCAGTTTATTCCCATGGAAACCTATTTGCATTTGGGCCAGAAGTGACTTTATTTTCACCCCCCCTCTGTTAGAGCTGCTGATGTTTTAGCATAATATAATCGCTGTATATTGACTGCAGACTTGGAAGGGGTTTTTAACATGGTGAGGAGCTGAGCATATGCACAACGGAGATGTAGTCTGTGTGGTTTGGCTGTGTAGGATGCAAGTGGGCAGAGTTTGGTCTTCTGTTATTTATCCAAGAAAGGAAAGAGAGAAAGAGAGAGAGAGAGAGAAAGAGGGAAAGAAAGCCTGGGGGAGGAAGGAAGAGAGAAAGAAAGAAAGAAAGAAAGAAAGAAAGAAAGAAAGAAAGAAAGAAAGAAAGAAAGAAAGAAAGAAAGAAAGAAAGAAAGAAAGAAAGAAAGAAAGAAAGAAAAGAAAGAAAGGGAGAGAGAGAAAGAGAAAGAGAGGAAGGAAGTGAGACAGAGAAAGAGAAAGAGAGGAAGGAAGAGAGAGAAAGAGAGAGGAAGGAAGAGAGAGAGAAAGAATGAAAGAGAGAAGAAAGAAAGAGAAAGAGAGAGAGAAGGAAAGAGAGGGAAATAGAGAAAGAGGAAGGAAGAGTGAGAGAAAGAAAGAGGGAGAGAAGGAAAGAGAGAGAGAAAGAAAGAAAGAAAAAGAAAGAAAGAAAGAAAGAAAGGAAGGAAGGAAGAAAGAAAGGAAGAAAAAAAGGAAGAAAGAAAGGAAGAAAGAAAGAAAGAAAGAGAAGGAAGGAAAAAAAGAAAGAGAAGGAAGGAAGGAAAGAAAGAGAAAGAGAGAGAGAAGGAAAGAGAGGGAAATAGAGAAAGAGGAAGGAAGAGTGAGAGAAAGAAAGAAAGAGAGAGAAGGAAAGAGAGAGAAAGAGAAAGAAAGAAAGAAAGAAAGAAAGAAAGAAAGAGAAAGAAAGAGAAGGAAGGAAAGAAAGAAAGAGAAGGAAGGAAAGAAAGAAAGAGAAAGAAAGAGAAAGAGAAGGAAAGAGAGAGGAAGGAAGAAAGGGAGGAAGGGAAAAGAAAGAGAATTAAAATACGTTTCTCTCAAACAGTTGTTGTGTGTTGTTTTCTTAACCAGGTGACAAAAGAGCTGAAGCAGTACGACAACAAAATTATCGAGTGCAAGTTCGAGAACAACAGCTGGGTCTTCATGAGGCAGAGAGTGGACAAGAGCTTTCCCAATGCCTACAGCACTGCCATGGGTGAGTAGAATCGTTTGGTTTCAAAGTTTTTCAAGCTCAAATGTTAATCTTTTAGCTCTGTCCTACCTTCACAAGGAAAGCCACTCTGTTCTCATGTCAACTTTGAGTCCTGGCCTCTACAGGTTACTTACACCTCATCTTGTGCATGCTGAGGTCATGGTTAGCTTTTGTGTAGCACGAATCCAGTGGCATGATGTAGCCAGTTAAAAAGATACTGCTCTAATGCAGTCCTTATCAGGTAATGCAGAAGCAGGAGCTTAAGTCTTCATAGGACAGGCTGAGGGAGCTGGGAGTGTGCAGCCTGGAGAAGAGGAGGCTGCAGGGAGACCTAATAGCAGCCTGACACTATCTGAAGTGGGCTGCAAGAAGGCTGCAGAGAGACTGTTTGCAAAGGGCTGCAGGGACAGGATGAGGCAATGGCTTCAAACTAGAGCAGAGCAGATTCAGATTGAATGTTAGGAACAGGTTCTGCACCATGAGGGTGCTGGAACAGTGGAAGAGATTGCCCAGGGAGGTGGTTGTGGCCCCATCCCTGGAAATACTCAAGGTGAAGCTGGAGAGGGCTGTGGGCAACCTGATCTAGATGAGGTGACTGCAGAGGATGTTGGACTGGATGACCTTTGGAGGTCCCTTCCAACCCAGACCATTCTATGATTCTGTGACTGTGAAGACTTGCTCAAAGAGACTTTAAATGTCAGGGTATGCCTTTGAACTGAGACCCAGGACAGTTCTTATTTACCAGAGCACTGCAACTGGCTTGTCAGGATCTAATGCAGACTGGCACACTGTGAGCTGAATTTGTTGAACAAAAAAACCCATTATAATTTCACCTTTATTCAAAGCACCAAAGCCATTATTAGGCAGATGGGCTAGAAAATTAGAAGGAGAAAATGTCACCTTAAGTTTCTACAATAGTTGTGCAAACAATGAAGAGGGAAACAAAGGAAAGATGTGTGGGGGGGAAATACCTCTGCAGAATTGTCAGACTTTTATGTTCCAGCAGAAACATTTTGTCAACTACTCTAAATTAAACGATGCTGTTTACTTTCAGGTGAGCGTGAATAGAGGTTTGCAAAGCTGAATAACAAGAGGCTTGTTGAAGTTCTGTTAAGTGCCAGAATGAGGTTTAATCGTGTTTAAGGGCATGCATAGATGATGCAGGATTATCTCTTAACCATTCTGTTTGCATTTCTGCCTGGGCAGTGACTGGATTTTCTTAAATAAACAAGGTGTGGTCATCTTGCCAGCAGATAATTCATCTGTTGACAACTGAGGGAGTCAGCACAGAATGTAGCTGAAATACTTGCTGGGCAGTCCTGTCAGGAAAGAAGGGCCACAAAAGTCATGCAAGTCCAAGACCACCTCTTTGTCACTACAACCTGAATTTCTCTGCTTCACATTATTGTATCTGTAGGAAAATATTTTCCCTGTGAGGGGGACAGCACAATGGAACAGGCTGCCCAGGGTGGGTTGTGGAATATCCCTCTCTGGAGATACTCAGGAGCTGCCTGGATGTGTTCCTGTGTGATCTGCTCTAGGTGATGCTGCTGTGGCAGGGGGGCTGGACTGGATGAGCTTTGGAGGTCCCTTCCAGCCCCTGACATTCTGTGATCTTTGAAGGGTGGCATATTCATCTTTCCTTCATTCTTAAGGGCATCTGAAGTTGCCCTTTTCCTCACCTCATTTTCTCTCTTTGTAGACCAGTTATGTTATTCCTGACTTTATTTTTCTCCCTCACCCAAACTAAGGAACTTCCTAAAAATTGAAAGCAAATTACTATTGGAAAAGCCATTTTCTAAGAATCATAGAATGATAGAATCAAGCAGGTTGGAAGAGACCTCCAAGCTCATCCAGTCCAACCTGTCACCCTGCCCTGTCCAGTCAACCAGACCATGGCACTAAGTGCTTTCAGTTTTCCCAAAGAAGATCATATGCTACAGGAAGAGCTGCTCTGTAAGAGGGATTTTCAATTTTCCATAGACATTTTCAGAACATTTTCTTTTGACCTTACAGTTTCAGCTTTAAATATTTCCCCCAATCTCCCAAAGCTATATTTTCTCATTTAAGACTTCTGTTTCCCCCCCCCAAATCCTTTTTTGCCTGTATTTTTTTCCTCTTAATGAAAAATACTATTTGATTTGTTCCCCGTGGTTGGAATAACAAACAAAAGTAAGTGATTTATTTTGTTGTTGGGCTTTGATACCTCTCAGACTGAAAAGGGAAGGGCATTTTTGAGTGATTAAGCTAGGGCAGCCCTTGGAAGTTGATACAGAATTATAGCAGCTGCCTTATGGCACAAATTCTATTCCTAAGCTGCTGGTAGGCATTGGGCACAGAGTTCAAGAAGGGCAAGTGCAGAGTCCTGCATCTGGGGAGGAATAATAAACTGCACCAGCACAGGCTGGGAGGTGATCTGCTGGAGAGCAGCCCTGTGGAGAGGGCCCTGGGGGTGCTGGTGGCTAACAAGTTACCCATGGCACAGCAATGTGCCCTGGTGGCCAAGAAGGCCAATGGGGTCCTGGGGTGAATTAGGAGGAGTGTGTCCAGCAGATCAGGGAGGTTCTCCTCCCCCTCTACTCTGCCCTGCTGAGACCTCATCTTGAATACTGTGTTCAGTTTTGGGCTCCCCAGTTGCAGAGGGACAGGGATCTGCTGGAGAGGGTCCAGCAGAGGGCTATGAGGATGATGAGGGGACTGGAGGGCATGGCTGATGAGGAGAGGCTGAGGGACCTGGGGCTGCTTAGTCTGGAGAAGAGAAGACTGAGAGGGGATTTGATCAATGTTTATCAGTATCTGAGGGCTGCCAGGAGTGGGGGGACAGGCTCTGCTCACTGCTCCTGGGATAGGACAAGGAGCAATGGGTGTAAGTTGCAGCAAAAGAGGTTCTGCCTCAACACAAGGGGGAACTTCTTTACTGTAAGGGTCCCAGAGCCCTGGCACAGGCTTGTGGAGTCTCCTTCTCTGGAGCCTTCCCAGGCCTGTCTGGATATGTTCCTGTGTGATCTGTGTTAGATAGGATTGTCCTGCTCTGGCAGGGGGGTTGGACTCGATGATCTCCTCCTCTCCTCCTTTAGGCTCCGGTGACAGAGCACCGGAACAGGCTGCCAGGAGAGGTTGTGGAGTCTCCTTCTCTGGAGAGAAACCACCTGGATGCATTCCTGTGTGAGCTACCCTGGGTGATCCTGCTTGGCAGGGGGTTGGACTGGATGATCTCTGGAGGTCTCTTCCAGCCTCTAAAGTTCTGTGATTCTGTGGCCTTCAGAGGTCCCTTCCAACTCAGACCATTTTGTGATGGCATGATTAAGGCAGCCTCATTTCCAGCTGTTTTGGTTTGGATGATCATGGAGGTCTCTTCCAGCCTGGTTGCTTCTGTCATTCTGTGATGATGGATGGTTTAAAGCCATGTCTCACAAGGCCTTCATTGCTGCTGCTGGCCTCCATGGGACATCAGTTTTGGTAGCTGCCTGATGAAGCCCACACACACTCCACTCTTGTTTGTTTTAGGAAGAGCAATTCCCACCAGGCAGGGGCTCTCTGAGGGGTCAAATCACAACCACTTGACGCGACCATCCCGTCAAAGTCCACGTTTAAGGCAGAACACTTGAGCCAAATCCTGTTATGTATTTTGCAGAGGGGGATGAAGTTACCCAAGTGCTGACTCCCAACAAATGGGTTTAGTAACTCGAGCCTTGTGTTCTTTGTTCCCAGCTGTATGCAACAGCATCCAGAATCCGGTCACAAAGGAGATGCTGTTCGAATTCATCGACAGATGTGCAGCAGCTTCTCAAGGACAGCCGCGGAAACACCACCTCGATCCCGACACTGAACTGATGCCTCCCCCACCCCCCAAGCGGCCGCGCACCATCACATAAGGACTTGCTCTCAGCCGGTAGCCTGTTTACAGTTCTCCAGAAGGTGAAAAGCAAGTGTGAAGGGCAGGGGAGAAAGAAGAATGAGAGAGATCTGACTTGCTGTAAATACTTGAGTGTGTTGCTTTGAGTTCATTTGTTTCGTTGAGTGTTTTGGGTTGGTGTTGGTTGTGGTTTTGTTGTTTGGTTTTTGTTTTTGGTTGCTTGGTTGTTTTTGTTTTGGTTTGGTTTGGTTTTCTTTCAAATGCCACATACAAATGGACCTTTTGCAGCTGATAAATTCGACCTCACCTTATGGTAGCTGAAAAGCCAAGTTTCCAAAGGTTTAGATAAGGACAGTACAGTGACATCAATGGAAAGCTGCCTTGTTTGTATATGGATCTCTTCTCACCTTTAATTTATAATGTCAGCAAGCTGGAACTGAGAAAACCTTGGGATGCTGTACTTTTTAAAGGCTGTGTTTAAGGAGAAAAAAGGACAAAAAAAAAAAGGCAGAAATGTTTTTTTTTAGTATTATTATTGTTATTGTTCCCCCTCCCCCCATAGCATAACTGATCTTAGTTTCCCTGCGTTGCTGGGACTTGTGTTTAACAGGAAACAGCAATGTCGTTTGTGCTCTGTGTTGGTCAAAAGCTAAGCCGCCTTAGGTTTCACTGATTTCAGAGTTAGCTGAGGGGTTTCTTTTGTTGTTGTTGAGGTATTTAAGAAGTGAATACTTTCTTGTAAATAGCAACCATGCTGGGTGTTTGGTTTTCTCCCCTCTTTGAACCTAGCACACCAAATATATAGTGAGCTGATTTTAGCTTATTTGTTTCCTTTTTAAGTTTACCTGTAGGTAAGGAGTACACCAAATCCTTAGTATTAAGGTCTCTGTTAAGGGACTGTTTGTAAGTTCTCCACAGTGATACTCATTGTAAATACTGCTGAAAAGTACACATCACTGTGACATGCAAGAGTAATAAGCAGCACTGATTGCGATGGCTTTGGTCCAGGCACAAAGCGGTGAAAGAAATGCCAGACAATGCTCCTGTGTTGAAGGTAGTTTCAGTGGAAGAGGGAGAAAGTCTCTTGTTTAAGTGATTGCAGGGCTGAAATAAGCCATTTAGAGGAGTGGATGAGTGTCCCAGGGAACAGGACACTCATTTTCACAGGTGAGGGCAGCTGTGGTCCGGTCCTCACGCAGTGGCTGCCTGCCTTTCATCCCAAATGCAGGCCACGAGTGCCCTGCTGGCTCTGGTTGCAGTGCGCTGCCAGATGTTCATCAAATTAGTTTTGAGAGGCTGCCTTCTGGCTGGCTAAGGGAGAAGTTGTTCTGAGCTGGCACTAATTGGAAAGCAGATGCAGATTTTGAAGTTTACTGTCCATTTATCAAGCAGGGATTGAATTGGCTCTTTCTAGAGTTTCCTGAGCGTGTGGCTCACCCATTCACGCAGCAATCTGATTAGTGAAACTCATTAATTTGTAATAACTAAAGTGCATTTTCTGTTTAAATGAGCTTTAATGTTTGTAAGCAAAATGAAGTCCTGTATGTTGTTTTTTTTTTTTTTTTGGAGGGTTTGTTTTGGTTTGGTTTGTTTTTTCTCCTCTATGGAAACTTTACACCTCTGCTTTGTGGTGGCTTCTGTAGTTGTTTCGACCTGTTGTATAAATGCACAGGGCATCGTTTAGGTGGTGTTCCCAGCTTCTCTTTCTGGGATGTTCTGTCTGTTTTAAAGATCTGAAGGAATTATATATACATTAATTTTTATACTATGGTAAAACTTGAGGGGAAAGGAAAAATGTGTTCATCAAAGTCCTTTCTTTCTTTTTGCTTTTGCAACTGTACATAGTTTCTGCATATTCTCTGTAGAAAAGATTTAATATCACCTATGCAAGGTTGCAAGATTATCTCTTTGAGAGAGCCTTACTGATTTGATGTGAAGAACCTATGCAGCCTCTGTGCATTGAAACACGCAGTTGATTACTTCTTCACTCAGCAGAAGTGATTCCCTCCCCAGATTACACTTGTCATTGAGGTCGTCACAACATACACTTTGTCACTGATCTTCCTGCTCCCGTGGCAGTCGCAGTGTGTATGGTGATTACAGCCTTCTCCTTGAGGCTGGGACGTTTCAGTCTTGTAAAGATGTGTCCAGATTCTTTCCTTCTCTCTCCTCCCCACCCTTTGCATCTTGTATTTTGACACAACCTAGCTTCTGACTTACCTTTTTACTTCAGAGCTACAACACCGCAGGGCATCTTCCACGTGCATTCCACCGAGTCCCTGAGTGTGTTGTGGCCCTTCTGCTTTGACAGTGTCCTTTACTTTTTTTCCCTGTCCTTTATTTCCCCCCCCTCCCCCAACTCTCAACTTGAAATAGGTATTTTCAAAGAGTAGAGACTCTGAGAAGGTTTGAGAGCTCCACGTTCGCGTTTGATTGTCGAACTCTTCTTGCACTCTGACTCGTAGCTTTTTGGAGAGGACACCTTTGCTTCTCTGGAAAGGGAAGGGCTGAATGAGGAACCTGGTGAAAATAACTGAGATTTCACTTGGACCAGATGATTCCAAACACAAACCACCTTTCTCTGCTACTCAAGAGATGGAAGCTAAGAAGCAAAGAAGAGTCTGTGCCAGGAAAATAATGATGATTAACTTCCCCCCCCCCCCAAACTTGTCTGTTCTTTGATGTACAGCATGGATTCATCCACTGTTTGGTCATTTGTTAAATACAGCTACAGTTTGCTTTCAGTGGAGTTTTCAGAGAACATGAGTACATTCCTCTACAAACTGTGTATTGAGTATTTTAATAAAGTCAATGGTTTAAAATACTTCTCCTAAGGATGTGGTTGCTTTTGCTGCTGGTGCTTTCCTGGTACCAATGCAAGCAGAAGGACTTACCTATGTTTTTCAGAGGCTTTTCTCTCACAGCTCAGCGGTGGCCATGATCCTTTATGCTGTTTTTAAGCTCTTTCTGCAACTAGAAACAGAAAGAAATGAAGTGGTACCTGAAGGACATGCTCTGTGACAGACTGATGCTGTGTGGCTTAACCCTTCAGTGGTAAGTGCAGCTGCGTGAAAGGTTGTGCAAAAGGTCTGTAAGGATCTTCTCTGCCAGTTTATCATCCAGAGACAATGGAGAACAGGAGGCTCCAGGGAGACCTAATAGCAGCCTGCCAGTATCTGAAGGGGGCTGCAAGATGGCTGCAGAGAGACTGTTTGCAAAGGTCTGCAATGACAGGAAGAGGGCAATGGCTTTAAACTAGAGAAGAGCAGATTGAGATTGAATGTTAAGAACAGGGATCTGATCAATGTCTATAAATATGTGAGGGGTGAGTGTCAAGTGGTGGGAGCCAAGCTCTTTATGGTGGTGGGCAGTAATAAGGAGCAATGGATACAAACTGGAACAGAGAAGGTTTCACCTCCACATGAGGAGAAACTTCTTTAGAGTGAGAGTAACAGAGCACTGGAACAAGCTGCCCAGGGAGGTTGTGAAGTCTCATTCTCTGGAGACTTTCCAAACCCACCTGGATGCATTCCTGTGCAGACTATCCTGGGTGATGTTGCTTTGGCAGGGGGGTTGGACTGGATGATCCTTGGAGGTACCTTCCAACCTCTAACATTCTGTGCTTCTGTAACAGGTTCTTTACCGTGAAGGTGGTGGAACACTGGAACAGGTTGCACGGAAAGGTGGCTGGGGCCTCATCCCTGGAGATATTCAAACTGAGGCTGGACAGGTCTATAGGCAACCTGATCTAGTTGATGATGTCCCTGCTGGCTGCAGAGGGGGTTGGACCGGATGACCTTTGGAGATCACTTCCAACCCAGACCATCCTCTCTTTCTGTGACTCTGAAGCTGGCAGCCCACCTACTTGGACCAACTCCTGGCCTTGTATTGTAGTAGGGCAGTTTTCTTCTTCAGGTGGCAGTTGTCTGAAGTGCATTTTTCAGGAACTAGAGAATCCCTCTTGATTTTTGAGACCTTGCCTCCACTGCTGGTATGTCCTTGTTGTCTGTGCAACTCTCATGATGCTTCTCTCAACCATTTCTGATTTTCAGCTGTCATGCTGCACTGTGCACTTTGTGTTGGCTTGCTTGTGTGCAAGAGCAGTCCTTCAGAATTCCCCTTCCTCAGCACAGCAGCTCCTCAGTTTTGTACCTAAGAGGTGTGGCTTTGTATCTGCATAATGTGTAATGCATAATTCTACCTTACAGCCTCAGAGTGATCACAAAGGTGTTGCCACAGCAAGCCCATTTCTTAGGAGTCATCTGCAGTCAGAATTCCAGTTTGTTCTTCCTACATCTCTCCTACAGGTGTTTGTCTCTCCAGTGTTTCTGCTCAATTGTTTTTCAATCACTATCTGCACCATTTCATGTTGGTACTGGGATTTTGTGAGCACAGTGTAAAGATCTTTGGAGAGAAAGCTTTGTAACATCCAAGTTCTTTCAGTGGTCAATTAAGTTTATAGAGCCTCCTTTGAAGTATCCAATTAGTTTCTTAAGAGGTTTGGGTTTTTTTTGCACAGAATCTATTGCTTTCCTTTGGGCCTCTAATCAAATCCTAAATCCATGAAGTTCTGTTAACTTGCATAAGATTCACATATTAAACAGCTGAGTCACTTCTCTCCTCCTGTGCAGCAGCCCAAGGTTTGATCTCACCTTGCCTGGAGACCATTCCACGTTCCAAGGCTCACAAAGCCTACAGGTTTCACCTGTATCCTTTTGATGTTTGCAGTTAGTGGTGGCTCCTTTAGCTTATGCTCCTCTGGTGTGCTTATCTCAGTACTTTGTGGGTTGTTCCACCAGCAGATGTGAGTGATTTGAGCCCCCCCTTTCGTGTTCCCTCAGGGCAGTGCTTCCCTCTGAGCTTGTACACTTTTCCACCTGTACAGCCTCAAGGATTAGAGGTGCTGGAGCAGGTCCAGGGAGAGCAAGGAAGCTGGGGAAGAGCCTAGAGAACAAATCTCATGAAGAGCACTGGGGATGGTTAGTTTGAAAAAGGAGGAAGCTGAGGGCAGACCTTGTTGCTGTCTATAACTACTTGAAGAGACATTGTGGAGAGGCTGCTGCTGCTGGGCTCTTCTCACGGGTAGTTGGAGACAGAACAAGGAGGAATGGCCTCAAGCTGAGGCTGGGGAGGTTTAGATTGGACATTAGGAAAAAGAGAGTGGTCAAACACTAGAATGAGCTGCCCAGGGAGGTGGCTGAGTCACCAACCCTGGATGTGTTTAAGGGAGGTTTGGATGTGGTGCTTAGGGCTGTGGTTTAAGATGAATCTTGTAGAGTTATAGATTGGACTTGGTGATCCTGAGGGCTTTTCCAACCTGAATGTTTCTGTGACTCTGTGATTCTGTGATTGATGGATAGGGCAGCACTGCCCCTGGAAGCCATGCTTGCACAGGCAGATCAAAGCAGTGCCTGCCAGCTGGGGCTGTTCATCATGTGAGCATCTCCCCTTCCCTCTCGTGACCCCAGCTCCTTACTTCATGTACAAACAGAGGTAAGTCGTATTCTTTGCTCTGACATCTGGATCGATGAGTTCATGTTTGCAGTGGGAGTATAGGTTGGCACTCTCAGCTTCCCTGATGAGAGTCTGCTGAGCTTCCCAACAAGCAGAAATCTCTGGTCAGCTGCAGAGACCTGTAGAGCTGAGGCTGGAGGTTGATTGAGACATTTACAGAGCAGTCGAAGCTCACTTTAGTCTGGTTTGTTTCAATCTATAGTCAGCCTTAGGGGGGCTCATGACCATGGTGTGACCAGCACCAGGATGAAAGCCTTCCAGTGATGCTGGTCCATCCAGAAATGAGCAGATGGGGAAGACACTCCAGGAACTTGATGAGGAAACAATATTTTTTTCCTAGTGGTGGAAAAAAAAAAACCAACAAACCGAAAAGAAATCTAAGTGCAACTCATTTCCACTTCTCCTCCTCCACTTACTTGGTGGTAAAAATGATTTCTTTAAATTTAATAAAATCAAATTATAGTCAAATTGACTCCCAGGAGAGGCATTTCTTTAATCAGAAATACTATTCACGTCCCCTTTTTCCCTTCTCCTCCCCCTCCTCCTCCTCCCTCAGTTTCTTTTGTGTCTATTTGACTAGCAGAAATCACACAAATTGGGTTCAGGAGAATTCATCTCTGATACTTTGAGAAAATTAAATTTTGATTAACTCTTCTCCTCAGAACATCATCTGATGCGAGGAGGCAATAAGGTTATCATATTAAATAGGTCTGTACAAATGCCAAGTGTGGAGGAGCAGAGTTTTGTTATCATCAAAACACACTTCAAAGAGTCCCCGAACTAATTTGATGATCAGGAGATGGGAAACTTTAATCCAAAGGGTAAAAAGTTCCCTTCAAGCAGGTAGAATGATTCAACAGAGGGAAAAAAAAAAGGTGAAGGAGTTTTTCATAGACAAACTGTGCCCTGGGCATGGCAGGGGATGCTGAGTGTTTCTGTGGCCCAAATCTCACTGGTGTGTTTCAGTGAGAACAACTGGAGGGCAGGCAAGAGTGCAGAGGTTGTCTGCATCTCTGGGGGGAGGACTTTTTAGGCTGTCAGGTAGTGATAGGACTGGGAGAATGTAACGAAGCTGGAAATGGGTAGATTCAGACTGGATGTTAGGAGGAGGTTCCTCACCATGAGGGTGGTGGGACCCTGGAAGGGGTTTCCCAGGGATGTGGTGGAATGTGATCTTTGATCATATTCTGTGACTCTGTACTCCACAACCTCCTTGGAGGTGTTCAGGACCAGGTTGGATGAAGCCTTGAATGACCTGTTCTAGTGGGAGGTGTCCCTACAGGGGTACAGAAGGTTGGAACTGGATGATCATTGAGGTTCTTTCCGACCTAAACCATTCTATGATTCTCTGAATTCTATGAATCTCTGTCTACAGCTACCTGAGGGGTGGTTGTAGCCAGGGGGAGGTTGCTCTCTTCTCTCAGGCAGCCAGCACCAGAACAAGAGGACACAGCCTCAAGCTGTGCCAGGGGAAATTTAGGCTTGAGGTGAGGAGAAAGTTCTTCACTGAGAGAGTCATTGGCTACTGGAATGGGCTGCCCAGGGAGGTGGTGGAGTCGCCGTCCCTGGAGCTGTTCAAGGCAGGATTGGACGTGGCACTTGGTGCCATGGTCTAGCCTTGAGCTCTGTGGTAATGGGTTGGACTTGATGATCTGTGAGGTCTCTTCCAACCCTGATGATACTGTGAGACTGTGAGACTGTGAATTACAGGCTGACCATTGCCCTTGGCCTTCCTTCTGCCCACCCTGTCAGCAGATAATATGGGTAGGGCAAATTGGGCTTTGAATAAGGTGCTGTGTGGGCAGGGCTCTGCATTTGCCTTTTTCCTTGTATCCTGCCAATAGCAATACACAGCATTTTACTAGGGTATGTGCTAATTTCATCTGAAGGACTCAGCAGAGTTCAGGACAGGGCAGGTAAAAGAATAAATTCCAAGCTGATGTCTCTGCCAAACACTGTTCTCATGAATAGTGTTTGTCCAGGGAGTTGGTGGAGTCACCAACCCTGGATGTGTTTAAGGGTGGTTTGGATGTGGTGCTCAGGGCTATGGTTTAAGGTGAATCTTGTAGAGTAGAGTTGTATGTTTGACTTGGTGATCCTGAGGGGCTTTTCCAACCTGAATGTTTCTGTGATTCTGTGCATTCTAGAGTAAGAAGACTCAGAAACAATGATGAGGATAATTTCTAGCTTGGCCAAGGAATAATGGGCAGGACAAAGGTTAATGGTTTTAGGCTAAAAGAGGTAGATTTAGACTAGATACAAGAAAGCCATTTTTTACAGCCAGTGTGGAGAAACACTGGCCCAGGCTGCTGCAAGTGCTGATAGAAGCCACATCCCTGGAAACATTCAAGGTCAAGTTGGGCAGAGCTCTGAGCAACCTGATCTCGTTGAAGATATCCCTGCTCACTGCAGGGCGGTTGGAGGTCATCTTGCAGGTCATCCTGAACTTTAAAGGGCCTTTTGTTGAACCAGAAGTATTCTCTGCTTCTGTGAAATGGTCCACAAACTTATTTCCATTTGAGTGGACTATGAGAGAAACAAGTCTGCTGAGAGCCCTGCCAGTAGAGGGATGAGAGGTCAGACTGGCTGTGGCACAGCAGGCCTGCAAAACCAAACCCATGCCTCTCTGCAGCATGAACACAACCTCTGACTTGTTAGGAGGTAAGAAAAGAATAGAAAAGCAGTAATAGTTTGGATTGCCCCTGTCAGTTTGCTTGGCAGTCAGTGCTGGTTTGTTGTATGTTCAGTGTTTATGAGTCCAGAGGAGGCCACGAAGATGCTCAGAGGGCTGCAGCAGCTCTTCTATGAGGACAGGCTGAGAGAGTTGGGGTTCTGCAGCCTGGAGAAGAGAAGGCTTCAAGGAGACATTGGAGTGGCCTTGCAGGATCTGAAGGGGGCCCACAGGAGGGCTGGGGAGGGACTATTGACAAGATCTTGTAATGACAGGATGAGGAGGAGTGGGTTTAAAGTGGCAGAGGGGAGATTGAAAGTGGATGTTAGGAAGAAGTTGTTTGCAGTGAGGGTGGTGAGACACTGGCACAGGTTGCCCAGGGAGGTTGTGGAGCACAGAAGCACAGAATGAAGGGAGGTTGTAGCCAGGTGGGGTTGGTCTCTTCTGCCAGGCAACCAGCAACAGAACAAGGGGACACAGCCTCAAGCTGTGCCAGGGGAGGTCTAGGCTGGATGTTAGGAGGAAGTTGTTGGCAGAGAGAGTGATTGGGATTGGAATGGGCTGCCCAGGGAGGTGCTGGAGTCACCATCCCTGGAGGTGTTGAAGCCAAGCCTGGCTGGGGCACTTAGTGCCATGGTCTGGTTGATTGAATGAGGCTGGGTGCTAGGTTGGCCTGGATGATGTTGGAGGTCTCTTCCAACCTGCTTGATTCTATGATTCTATGATAATTCTGTGACTGTGCAATTCTGTGCTTCTGTGATTCTCTGAAGGCTTGGCCATACTGCCCAGAACAGCAGAGACCAGGAGCGATAATGAGGCCTGGCAGAAATGGAATGAGAACAGCAGTCTGCAACACTGGGACTCCTGCTATTGATGGAGAAAAGAGTTTATCCTCTATGCCTACATCCCTGCTGAGGCCTGGGTGGGGGAATATCAAACGCCTGGAACATTTGCTAGTGATAGCTTCAAAGAGGAGAAGCAAACAGCTCTCACTAAGTGTGAAATGCAAGATTGATGGCGTTCCGAGGCAGCTCCTGCTACATCAGTCGGCAAAACTATTCTCTGAGTTCATGGAAATTGGACAAAAAGATGTCCATTCCCTGAAGCCAGAACGTTTCTGCTTTCACACACAGTTTCAGGAGGGAAAACAGAACAATTCCTGTGCAGGCAGCTGGATTATGAAAACTGACAGAGCGTTGCCAGCGTGCAGAGAGTTTAAACGACGCCCGAGGGACTGGTTAGTGTGTAGTATGCAAATGCACATCTATCCGTGAGGCACTGCAGCTACAAAGTGTCTTACAATTATGCTCATTTCTCCAAAAGTCATTTCATGCTATGGATTGCTCCCTCTCAAGGCAGCAGGGCTTCATTCCCTGGGTGAGCTGGTGTTAGTGTCCTCTCTCCAGGACACTAACAGTCTCACAGTCTCACAGTATCATCAGGGTTGGAAGAGACCTCACAGATCATCAAGTCCAACCTGTTACCACAGAGCTCAAGGCTAGACCATGGCACCAAGTGCCACGTCCAATCCTGCCTTGAACAGCTCCAGGGATGGCAACTCCACCACCTCCCTGGGCAACCCCACTCTTTTGCTGAAGCAAAGGGACTGAGAGCCGAGGAGAAACTGCCACTTCTTTTGGTGGCTTTGGAGTCATGGAATCATTTTAGATTAGCAATTTCAAACCATTAACCTGGCACTGCCAATTCTACCACTAAACCATCTCCCTTAAGTGCCTCATCTACATCTTAAATAGATGTGGACCATGTTCAGAAGGGTCACAAGGATGATCAGAGGGCTGGAGCTGCTCTGCTAGGAGGACAGATTGAGAGAGGATGAGGGGGGGGGGGATTCTGCCCCTCTACACCACACTGGTAAGACCCCACCCGGCGTACTATGTCCAGTTCTGGAGCCACAATTACGAGAAGGATCTGGAGGTGCTGGAGTGTGCGCAGAGAAGGGCCACGAGAAGGATCAGAGGGCTGGAGCTGCTCTGCTATGAAAATAGACTGAGAGAGGGTGAGGGAGAGGATTCTGCCCCTCTACATCACACTGGTAAGACCCCACCTGGAGTACTGTGTCCAGTTCTGGAGCCATGATTACAAGAAGGATCTGGAGATGCTGAAATGTGCCCAGAGAAGGGTCATGAGGATGATTAGAGGGCTGGAGCAGCTCTGCTATGAGGGGAGACTGAGGGAGTTGGGGCTGTTCAGTCTGGAGAGGAGAAGGCTCCAAGGAGACCTTCTTGTGGCCTTCCAGTATCGGAAGGGGGCTACAGGAAAGAGGGGGAGGGACATTTTAGACTGTCAGGTAGTGACAGGACTGGGGAGAATAGATCCAAACTAGAGGAGGAGAGATTTAGATTAGACATTAGGAAGAAGCATGATAGTGGTGAGACACTGGCAGAGGTTGCCCAGGGAGGTGGTAGAAGCTTCAACCCTGGATGTTTTTAAGGCCAGGCTGGATGCAGCTGTGAGCAGCCTGATGTAGTGTGAGGTGTCCCTGGCCATGGCAGGGGAGCTGGAACTGGATGATCCTTGTAGTCCCTTCCAACCCTGACAGTTGTGTGTCTCTGTGAGTGCTGTGGCAATGGGAGGGTAGAGCCATGCACCAAAATGAGTCTTTCCTACTTCCTCCATTTGGGAAGAGTTAGAACTTCATATTCAAAATTGCCTGCTGTGGTTATGGAATGGTTTTCCTTGCACACCCCAGGTACTTTGTGCTGCATAAAGCATGTAAAGAGTCCTGATGGATAACAAGTTGTCCATGGGACAGCAATGTGCCCTTGTGGCCGAGACTGCCCAAGAGGGCCTGGGATGCATTAAGAAGAGTGTGTCCAGCAGATCCAAGGAGGTTCTTCCTTGCCTCTGCTCTGCCCTGGTGAGACCTCATCTTGAGTACTGTGTTCAGTTTTAAGCTCCCCAGTTTAAAAGGGACAGGGATCTGCTGGAGAGAGTCCATCAGAGGGCCACAAGGATGATTGAGACCTTATAGTGGCTTTCCAGTATCTGAGGGGAGCCTACAGGAAGGCTGGGGAGGGACTATTGACAAGGTCTGGTAATGTCAGGACGAGGGGGAATGGGTTTGAACTGGCAGAGGGGAGATTTAGACTGGATGTTANGGAACTTCTTTATTGTAAGGGTCCCAGAGCACTGGAACAGAGAGGTTGTGGAGTCTACTTCTCTGGAGACTTCCAAGGACCATCTGGATGCATTCCTCTGTGACCTTAGCTAGATTATGATCCTGCTCTGGCATGGGTTTGGACTTGATAATGTCTTTGGGTCCCTTCCAACCCCTAACATCCTGTAAGCCTGTAAATGCTGTGTGCTAAATAAATGCTGTCCAGGCCATCTGGTTGGTACTGTCAATGCAGTATCAAGATTATCCACAGGCACCATCTGCTCTGCAGTGGCAACAGGCAGCAGGTAGGGTCCAGCAAAACCTCTCCTGCACTTCTCTGCAGTTGTATTTTTTCCAGGTATGCCTTGAAAATGTCTTGCAGTGCTTGGTGTAAATTACTTCAGGGCAGAATCTAGAAGTGTTAAGCCTCTTGTTTTCAAGTTCCTGGACAGATTCTAAGTGACAATGGAACTCAATTCACATCCAAAGAGTGCCTGTTGTTTGTCAGAAGAAATAGTATCAGACATGTCACATCACCTCCCTGCTGCTCAGCTGGAAGTAGGTTAGTGGAAAGATTCCTATTGACGTTCAGGTGATCAGTGCTGCAAGCCCAGCTAGGGGAGGCTTACAACACAGGAGATTCCACTAGGCTCTGGGCTGCTGGCTAAGCCAGCACTCCACCAATTGTGTTTAACAAATAGGATTGAAATTCCTCCTTGGACTTGTTCAGAAGCAAATTAACTCCACGAGCTGCAGGTAAGCATATGGACGTAAAGTCACATAACACACAGCAGGAGTTGAGCAAGAGACAACCAAGGTACTTGTCAGTAAACTGAGGTGTGCACATCACCGACTGGGCTCCTCCTGCCTACCAGACCTGAGCCTGCTGAAACAAGAGGGGAGAGGCAGAGGTAGTTTCTTTTTCCTATTTTTCCTCTCCTTTTTTCTTTTTCCTTTTCCTTTTTCCCTCTTCCTTTTTCCCACTTCCTTTTTCCCACTTCCTTTCTCTTTCTCTTTCTCTTTCTCTTTCTCTTTCTCTTTCTCTTTCTCTTTCTCTTT
>WAAF01005684.1:814061-831114 GCA_013400475.1 Tricholaema leucomelas
CTTCTCCTTCTCCTTCTCCTTCTCCTTCTCCTTCTCCTTCTTCTTCTCCTTCTCCTTCTCCTTCTCCTTCTCCTTCTCCTTCTCTTCCCCTTTGCCTTTCTCTTTTATCTTTCTATCCTTCCCTTTTCTTTTTCCTTCCCCTTTTTCTTTTGAGCAGAATGTTGTGCATCAGCCTGGCCAACTGAGGCATCTAACCTAGACTTACGGGCACCAAACCTAGACTTATGGACACCACAACTTGTTACCACCACCACAATTGCAGGGCTTGAGCAGGTTGGCAGCAGCAGATGCGTGCACTTTCCTGGCACTGTTCTGGCAGCAGAGGTGCACATGCCCAAGCTCTAACCACTTTGGGATGGTAATATGGAATTGTCTTTCATTCCTTTACAAAGCAGTGCCCTCACTCTGCTGTTCTTGAGTAAGGCTCTCTGCAGCTACCTGAAGGGAGGCTGTAGCCAGGTGGGGTCAGTCTCTTCTCCCAGGCAAGCAGCAGCAGAACGAGGGGACACAGACTCAAGCTGTTCCAGGGCAGGTCTAGGCTGGATGTTAGGAGGAAGTTGTTGGCAGAGAGAGTGATTGGCATTGGAATGGGCTGCCCAGGGAGGTGATGGAGTCGCTGTCCCTGGAGGTGTTCAAAAAGCCTGAATGAGGCACTTAGTGCCATGGTCTGGTTGATTGTCTAGGGCTGGGTGCTAGGTTGGACTGGATGAGCTTGGAGGTCTACTCCAACTGTGTTTTGCCATTCCAATGACAAATCACTCTCTCTGTGAAGAACTTCTGACACACCAATTTTTGTTGTGTCAGAAGAAGCTGTCAGAAACTGAGAGGAGTAAGTCCTAAAGTGAGCAGAGACCTGCACAAACTGTTTCCTCCCCTCTGCTCTCTCACACAAGTATTGCATGTGAGAAGAGGCTGTTTTGAAGTCCCTGTACCTTGCTTTGCTGAAGCCTTTGATCTGCTGAGTTTCTGGCTGTTCTTCTTTTCATTTGATAGCCTTGTAAGAGGTTAAACTAGGACGTTTGGTTGCCTCTGTGTAGCAGTCTGCATTTCAAAGGCAGATGGAAATAGACATGAGAAGATTTTACTGTCCCCAAGCTTTGTATTAACCATCTTAATAGCTGAGTTCTCTTTCAAAGCTCTTGCTAACAAGGGGAGATGTTATTGTTCTAGACATGAGTGCTCATTAGAGATGAAGGGAAAATGCTGGGGCCCACACTCCCCTGTGTAAGCTGCTCTGCAAAACTCTAGTAAGGCATCTAACACCTCCTCTGCTGTCACTGGATGGGGAGAGTTTGAATAGTGCCTTGCTGAGAGGCCAGACATTGTGCCTTAGACTGAGCTGGAGGGGCTTGTCACAAATGAGGAGTAAAAGGACTTAATAAAGAGTTTGATGGATTAATTTGTTATCCCCCCCCAGGATATGTAATAGTTTACTCTGTAGCATTCTGTGATGAGAGGAGGTATGAGTGGAATCAAAATCTTTTTCTGACTCTGTGCTGTTCTCTAATTAAATGATTCCTTTTAACTCTTTGACCTTAACTACCTTGGCTTTGCCAGAAAATAAAAGTCATCTCCCCTCTGTAGGCCTTCAGCCATCCAGAAGCTCTAGAAAACTCAGCTTGATCAGTGTCTGTGCAGCCACAAAGAGTTGGTAACTTTTTCACAGGGTACTGCTGTGTTGTTCAATCCTTTCCTTGCTGTCTTGCCACAGGACTCACTCTCTGGAAATGACATGGTTGGCTGTGGGACGTTGGAAAAGTCATTAGCACAGCCTGCCCTTCCTGCAGAAGTATCCCCTTGCAGGCCATCTGCTCAGCTTGGAAAACTTTTGTTCTTCCCACAGGTCAGCTGAGGATCTGGGAGGAAAGAAGAGGCTCAAACTCACCCAGGTGCAGCACTTTGTGTGAGGCTGACAACCAGAGCTGACCTGGGGTCAAAGATGCAGGAGCAAGGACCTGTCAGAATTGGAGTCGAGCTGAGAGCTAAGGTGAGATGGAAAAAATGTCTGCTGCACACACAGGCTTAGTCCACTTCACAGGGAAGGACCAACCACTTAGTGGAAAAGAGCCATCAGACAGTACAAGCAACAGTGAAGAATATTTTCAGGTCCTTTTAAGGTACAAAACTTGGATCTGAGGCTGGGATCAAAAGTAGTTGTTGCAGTTGCACGTTTGCAAGTAGAGGATCTTCTGGGGGTTTTTGCTGCTCTTCAGTGGTGCAGCTCAGAGAGGGGAGGTCAATTGTGCAGGAGACTGAAAGCACAGCCAGTGTTGCTGTTCATAAATACTGAGGGATCAGCCCTGGTGGGGTTCATCCATCCTTTGATGGTGGAGAATGCTTGAATTCTTCACTGGCTGGGTCGTAGAACATAGAATCATAGAATGGTCTGGGTCCAAAGGTCATCCAATCCAATCCAGTCAGCAGGGACACCCTCAAGTGGATCAAGTTGCCCACCGCCCTGTCCAGCCTCACCTTGAATGTCTCCAGGGATGGGCCACAACCACCTCCCTGGGCAACCTCTTGCAGTGTTCCAGCAGCCTTCTGGTGCAGAACCTGTTCCTAACCTCCAATCTCAATCTGCTCTGCTCTAGTTTGAAGCCACTGCCCTCCTCCTGTCCCTGCAGCCCTTTGCAAACAGTCTCTCTGCAGCCTTCTTGGATTTTTTTCTTCTTGGCAAGAGTGGTCAGGCATTGGAATGAGCTGCCCAGGGAGGTGATGGAGTCACCAACCCTGGATGTGTTTAAAGGTCATTTGGCTGTGGTGCTTGGGGGATATGGTTTAGGGTGAACCCCATCTCCCTCAGCCTGTCTCTGTAGCAGAGCTGCTGCAACCCCCTGAGCACTTTTGTGGCCCTCTTCTGGACCTGCTCCATCAGCTCTGTGTCCTTCCTGTGTTGAGGGCTCCAGACCTCATTTCTGCTTGACCTTCTCCTATGCCTCCCCAACTCCTGAAATGTTGTCTTCCTTGTCATCTTAAAGATTCACTGAGCAGGAATATAACACTCCTCTGAGAGTAATGCAGAGCATCCCAACACCTTTGTCATTGCCTGTTGTGTGACGAGCAATGAGCTCCTTCCTACCTTGTCTGATATTTAAGCTTTAGCTTGTGCTACTGGTTAGTAATTCCAGGCATTGCAGGAAGAAATGCTCAGCCATAGATGGATGCCTCAGTCTGAAATTAAAGCTCAATTTAGTTTAATTGTCCTTGATTTTTCCAAGCATACTAAATTACTGATTCCATATGCAGAAGATAAATACAGCAAGAGAGAGAAAGAGCAGCTCAGAAATATCTTCCTCCTTATGGCAGTGATTTTTATGTGGCTTTCTGGTCTGCCAAATGATCTTTTTGTTTGTTGTGGACCTGCTTAAACCTCTGTAGTAAAGTCAGTTCTGGTAGTGTACCTAGAGAGCACAGCTGGTGCAAAGGCATGGATAGGTTCCCTGGCATTGGGTGAACGTGCAGCAGTGATAGTTTCTGCATGACTGTGATGTTATTTCAGCCTTCTGAGCAGAGGCAGAAGGTTGGGAGACCTGTGGAGCTCAGATGGGGTTAATAGATCCAGCTTGGCAATTAGTCTTGGCCTTAGAGTGAAGGTGCTGTCCTCCCCCTTTCCCTAAAATGTTGTGGCTACTCCAGACTGCCCTGGGAAGGTTTTTCAGAGATTGCCTGAGTTTTGCAGTGTTATTCACTCAGTAATAAGTTCACTCTTCAGTTCTGCTGCTCTTGCCATATCTGCAGAACCCGAGAGTGAGGGAGAGGAGAAAAGAGGGAGCTGGAGGAGATAACTGCAAGAGCTCTGATGGGTTTTCTGTTTTGTTAATTCCTGATCTTGTACCTAGGAGCCCTTGTCATGGTCCTGGTCCCATGGACAGAAGCCATGCTCAAAGAGCTCTGTTTGCTTGGAGAAGGGAAAAGAGACAGGTAGGAATTGCTGATGCCGTTGAAATTCCAATGCTTGCTCTCTTTGGCAGTTACTTTCCTCTTCCATCACATCATGTCAAGAGAATGAGTGAATTCACCTTGATTCACAGCAATGGAAGGAGAGGTTGCAGGTCATAGAATCATAGAATCAGTCAGGGGTTGGAAGGGACCACAAGGATCAGCCAGTTCCAACGCCCCTGCCATGGGCAGGGACACCTCACACTAGAGCAGGCTGCCCACAGCCTCATCCAGCCTGGCCTTAAATACCTCCAGCAATGAGGCTTCCACCACGTCCCTGGGCAGCCCATTCCAGATTCTCACCACCCTCATGCTGAAGAACTTCTTCCTAACATCCACTCTGAATCTCCCCATTTCCAGCTTTGTTCCATTCCCCCCAGTCCTGTCACTACCTGACAGCCTAAAAAGTCCCTCCCCAGCTTTCTTGTAGGCCCTCTTAAGATACTGAAAGGTCACAGTAAAGTCACCTCAGAGCCTTCTCCTCTCCAGACTGAACAGCCCCAACTCCCCCAGTTTCTCCTCATAGCAGAGCATCTCCAGCCCTCTGATCTTCCTCGTGGACACCTTCCAGCACATCCATAGCCCTCTTGTAATGGTGGCTCCAGAACTGGATGAGGTACTGCAGGTGGGATCTCACCAGTGAGGAGCAGAGCGGGAGGATCACTTCCCTCACCCTGCTGCCCACACTTCTCTTGCTATTCCAGGCTCTGGTTGGCTCTTTGGGCTGCAAGTGCACACTGACTGCTCGTGCTGAGCTTCTTGTCCTGTCCGAGGTATCAATGCAACAACTGAGCAGGCAGCAGCAAGTGCTGGGAGTCTACCATTGCAGCCTCAAGCCTCCTGTGGATGCTCTGAAGCTGTCTGTAATATCAGCAAGAGGTATGTGTCCTACAGAATCCTCCTGTTCACACTTCAAATCCTCTCTGGACTAGACATCTTCCTCTTGCTACCTCAGTGTCTAAGGTCATTTGTCTGAATGTGGCTCTGAGGATGCTGGAAGCTTTTTAACTTGCTTAAAGGTCTTTTATCCTCCTTGTGCCAATCATTTTTCAGTGGTCAGCAGCAATAAGACAAGGAGCAATGAATCATAGAATCAACCAGGTTGGAAGAGGCCTCCAAGCTCATCCAGTCCAACCTAGCACCAGCCCATGGGCTTGTGAGGATCCAAGTGACTCAACAGGTCCCTTACGTCTTCCTCCTGGATTACAGGGGGACCTTACTGGTCCCTGACTCCATCTGCCAGCCTAGGAGGCCAGCTGTCCTGCAGACAACCTGTCCCACTACTGAAGATTGAGGCAAAGAAGGTGTTGAGCACCTCTGGCTTTTCCTCATCCTTTGTTACTACATTCCCCTCTCCATCTAATAAGGAGTGGAGATTGTCCTTGCCCCTTCTCTTGCCATTAATGTACTTACAGAAACATTTTTTATTCTCCTTAACAGCAGTGGCAGCCTAAGTTCTAAATGAGCTTTTGTCTCTCTAATGTGATCTCTAATGTGATCTTCCATCACATTCTGTGCTCCACAACAGGGCCAGCTTGGATGAGGCCTTGAGCGACCTGTTCTAGTGGGAGGTGTCCCTGCCTATGGTGGGGGGTTGGAACCAGGTGACCTTTTGATGTCTCTTCCAAGCTAAACCATTCTATGATTCTGTTAGATAATGTCAGGGGAGAGATGGTGGCTGGGGCCAGCTGAACAGCTCAGCTGCCCTGCAGGCTGCCCTGCTGGGGCTGTGCAAAGGGGCCAGGCGCCTCCGCTCCTCTCCTTCCGGCAGTAAGCGGCAGTGGCCTCATGCTCAGGCTCCACTGATCTCCTTTACAGAGCACTGGAAGTGTTTTCTTAGCTGTCTCTGGAAAAGCTTCCTCTCCCAGATAGTTTCAGACAGGATGCTTTTGCACTTAGTGAGGATCTGAGGATCATGTCCTCCATTGTTGGAAACTGTCCTATTTCCTTTGAATCCTGAGGAGCTGTAACAGGCTGCAGCAGGAGAGGATGTGGCTCCTTAGCTTCTTCTTTGTGGTAGGGAAGAGGTGAAATTATCTTGCTAGGAATTGCTGCCACCTTCTTTTTTTAGTTTCTTCTGAGTAAAAAGGAGGAAATCATTTAATACAAGCTTTTTAAAAGTGGAGTGCAAGAATTACCTCTTTTACCTTCCTTGTTTTTTATGGCTTTGACATAAGACATATGATTCAGTTTGGGTTAAACCAGAAATAAGCTCCTTTTGCTCCTACACATCTCTTGAAAAGCCTGCACATCCTGCTTTTGATATTTTCCCACCAGATGACTGCTGAAGGGGATGTGGCTGCTTCTGGCTTCTAAAAAGTGTAGCTGTTTTTCTCAAGAGTTTGCAGAACAAATCTATTCCTTTTTTCTTTCTTCCCCAGGCATAGGAGTGTGTGTGTGTGAGTGCAAGTCTGTACTCCTGTATAAACAGCTGGCTGCAGTCTCAACCACAGAGTCACAGAACCTTAGAGGTTGGAAGGCACCTCCAGAGCTCATCCAAGTCCAGCCCCCCTGCCAAAGCAGGATCACCCAGGGTAGTCTGCTCAGAATGCACCCAGGTGGGTTTTGAAAGCCTCCAGAGAAGGAGACTCCACAGCCTTTCTGAGCAGCCTGTTCCAGGGCTCTGTCACCCTCACTCCAAAAAGGTTTCTCCTCCTGTTGAGCTCACTACATCTGGTTGCTCATAGCCACATCCAAACTGGCCTTAAAAGCCTCCAGAGAAGAGGCTTCCACCACCTCCCTGAGCAGCCTGTGCCCTCATGCTGAAGAACTTCTTACATCCAGTCTTAATCTACCCACCTCTAGTTTTGCTCCATTCCCCCCAGTCCTATCCCTACACAACACCCTAAAAAGTCCCTCCTTAGCTTTCTTGTAGGCCCCTTCAGATACTGGAAGGCCACAGGAAGGTCACCTGGGAGCCTTCTCTTCTCCAAACTGAACAGCCCCAACTCCCTCAGTCTCTCCTCATAGCAGAGCATCTCCATCACTCTGATCATCCTTGTGGCCCTTCTCTGGGCACATTCGAGCACCTCCAGATCCCTTTTGTAGTCATGGCTTCAGAACTGGACACAGTACTACAGGTGGGGTCTCTCCAGAGTGGAGCAGAGGGGCAGAATCCCCTCTCTTGCCCTGTTCTACACACTTCTCTTGCTGCAGCCCAGGCTCTGGTTGCTCTCTGGGCTGCAAGAGCAGAGTGCTGGCTCAGGTATCTCCCAGTTCTCCCCTTATCATCTTCTTGCTGACTGATGGGGCAGGATTGTTTCCCAGTTCGACCCCTTCTTGCTCTTCACTGCTGTCCAGCATGAAGCAGTCAGCCCTGTCCAGGTGGGTGCAGACTGAACTTTCCCAGGCCTGCAGTGCAGATGCACACACATCAGACAGACTTTGTTCCTGCTCTTCCAGACCCTACTGAAGGATCTACAAGGTCCCAGTGTTTTACATTGCACAGGGGAGAGCTCAGAGCACCCAAGCACGTCTCATATACACAGCAAAGAAGACAGAGTTTGGAATTCTCCTTAATGCTGTTTTGCATTTAGATTGTGTCTTCCTCCCAAAAGGTAGCAGGGGCAGCTCACAAACAGCCTGGCACAATTTAATACTACATCATGGAAATGCAGCTTTCTCTGGGGTGGAGAGCAAAACCCAGGTGGGAGCATGGAAGGAAGCTTGGCTCAAAACAGCAAGAGAAATCATGGTGCTTATACAGCATCCTTAGGGCTGTACTGCTGCAGAGAGCAAAAAGAGCCCTGGTGGGGTTTTTTTTTCATCAGAAACCTTGGTGAATTCTGTGGAACTCAATGTACCAAGCTCTCAGGATCATGAGTTAGGTCAAGCCTTGCCAGGAATTGATGCAGTTTGCAAGTAACCCAAACTGGAGGTGTCAAGAGAGCTGTTAGATCTCTCTGATCCCTTGACTCGTGTTACTGCTTGTTTATGGGGCACTGTGGAGCTGTGCCTAGGGCAGGAAAGGCTCCAGGTATGGAATTAGCCTCTAGATGTATGTTTGTTTTAAAGCCTGTCTTGTGCCTGTGTTGGTAGGAGCTGTGCTCTTCCTTGCCTGCTGCCCCTCTGAGCCAGGGCTTTTTGGGAAGCTAAGTGGACAAGTGCCAGTCGGTGCTGAGGCCAGTGGGAAAGCTGCTCCCAACTCAGACTTGGAAAGAGTCCTTCTGTCAAGGGAGGTGAGACCATCCTGCTTACCAGTCCACAAACTCCTGTTCCAGGCTTTTCTTCACAGAATGTTAGGGGCTGGAAGGGATCTCAAAAGCTCATCCAGTCCAACTCCCTTGCAGAGCTTTTCAACTTTCTAATTCAATCCAATCCTGATGTGGAATGTTTTAACTACTGTGAGAAGAGTTCAAGAGCCTGTCCAGATCCTTAAACATAGAATCATAGAATGTCAGGGGCTGGAAGAGACCTCCAAAGCTCATCCAGTGCAACCCCCAGCCAGAGCAGCAGCACCCAGAGCAGATCACACAGGAACACATCCAGCCAGGTCGGGAATATCTCCAGAGGGGGAGACTCCACAACCTCCCATGGCAGCTTCTTCCAGTTTTCTGTCACCCTCACAGGGAAAACATTTTCCTCCTGTTTCCATGGCACTTCCTATGCCTCAACTCCCACCCACTGGCCCTTGTCCTGGCATTGGGCATCACCCAGCAGAGCCTGGCTCCATCCTCCTGCCACTCCTCTTTACATCTTTATAACCATTGATGAGGTCACCCCTCAGTCTCTTCCTCTCCAAGCTAAAAAGCCCCAGCTCCCTCAGGCTCTCCTCATAAAGATGATATTCAACTTCCTTAAGCATTTTTGTGGCTCCAATTCTAGCCAAATAGCAAATTGGCTTCAAAACTGTAGAAGCTGTCCTGATGTGTGTGCATGCTTGCTCCTGCCTTCAGCTTTCAAGCATCTGAAGGCATCCATTAGATGAGTTATGGTGTTAATGAGTGGATTTAAGAAGTGCTGAACGTGTTCTCGGCTCCCACTCGGACACAAACTCAAGTGATTACAGACTTCTGTCTAGGTAGAGCAAGGAACTGACCTCCACTCTTGAAAGCATAACTTTGAGCTCATTTTATCTGGCACAGAGAGAGAGAGAGAAGTCTTAGTGCCCTCATAACAAGCAGATTGATAGGTACTTGAACAGATTAGAGGTGGCTCTGTCTGGTGCTGAATTCCCATTCATGGTGATGAAGAAAAGGTGAGGGTGTTCATCACAAAAGCTGCGTTTTGCAGGGTAGAGGGGGAGGAAGCAGCCTTCTGGATCCTTCTCAAGGTAGCTGAGGATTCCTGCTGCTGCTGTTTCCACTCTCAGCCCGTAGTAGGAGCAAGGTTGGCCACGCGTTGAAGCAAAGAGGGCTGCCAGTCACAGACAGGGGGACCCTTTGGGATGCTAATTGATTAAAAAATCAGCCATCAGACTGCAGGAGTGGTGATTTCCCTGCTTTGGTGTGGAGTCAGCCCCTCTTTGCATCCTCTTCCTTCTCCTCTGCCACCGCGGTGTGTGCACACCAGGGAGCAGAGAGGTTTGCTCCTCCAGCACTTTCTGTGCCACATTATCCAGCAGGCTGTGGCACGGGAGCTGACTGAGTTTTGTGTGCAGGATGACTCACTGCAGTCTCAGCCTGCTGCAGATGGACACAGTCAAGCAGCCCTGAACCCTAAGGAGCTCCACCTGGCAGCACAGGTGATGACCTTAACTCTTCCCTTCCCTGTGGAAGTGAGCATTAACTGGAGCAAGATTGTCAGGAGTCTGCACTCCTTCAGGGGTGAAATTGCAAAGCATCAGAGTGAGCACTGCCACAGAGGCAGCTGAACCAGCCAGTGGAGTATCTGATAGCACTCTGACATTGTGCCTGCTCTGTAGGGTGAGGGCCAAGGCAAGAGCAGGGATTTTATTAAGCAGGTGACTGTGGTGCAGCAGGGCAGGATCAGGTGGCCAGGCCAAGGCTGTTGTTGTCACTGCTGTGTTTTGTGTTAGTTGCTTTGTATGCTCCTTCATCAGAATCATTACCCTTCCCCACTCTCCTTTGTGGGGGTTTAGTTGTTGGTTTTGGTTGGTTGGGGTTGGGTTGGTTTGGTGATTGGGGTTATTTTGTTTGGTTGATTGGTTTTGTTGGAGAGGGGGAGGTTGTTCTTTGCTTTGCTTTGGGTTTTTTTTGTTTGGACCTGCTGAAAAGAGTCCAGTGGAGAGTCATGAGGATGACTCAGGGACTTGAGCATCTGCCCTGTGGAGAGAGCCTGAGAGCCTTGGGGCTGTTGAGTCTGGAGCAGAGAAGGCTGAGAGGGGATCTGAGCAATGTGTCCAAATCTCTGAGGGGTGGGTGTCAAGTGGAGGGGGCCAAGCTCTTTTGGGTTGTCAGCAGCAATAAGCCAAGGAGCAATGGATCCAAACTGAAACAGAGAAGGTTTCAGCTCAAGAGGAGGAGAAACTTCTTTAGAGTGTGGGTGACAGAGCCCTGGAACAGGCTGCCCAGAGAGGTTGTGGAGTCTTCATCTCTGCAGACTTTCCAAACCCTCCTGGGTACATTTCTGTGCAGCTACCCTGGGTGATCCTGCCTTGGCAGGAGAGTTGGACTGGATGATGTCTGGAGGTCACTTCCAACCTCTAAGGTTCTGTGATTCTGTGGTTGGTTTGAGTGTTTTATTTCCTCTCTCTTTGTGCTGTTTTCACAGAATCACAGAAATGTTCAGGTTGGAAAAGCCCTTCAGGATCGCTGAGTCCAACTGGCAGGGTATAAATGGAACCCTGCTGTGGAGAGAGGGGTTCTCTCCACACAGAACCAGCTTGGCAGTCAGATCTTCTCATCTGAGAATGGAACCTTGTCTGAGTCTTCAGCCACCCTTGACCACCTTTAGCTGTTCTTCCACAGCTTTCCAATCATCACAAGCTTGATCTGAGAATCTGGGATGCATACTTATTCCTGACTGTGCCCAGGTGGCCAAGAGAGCCAGTGGCATCCTGGCCTGCATCAGGAATGGTGTGGCCAGCAGGAGCAGGGAGGTCATTCTGCCCCTGTACTCTGCACTGGTTAGACCACACCTTGAGTACTGTGTCCAGTTCTGGGCCCCCCAGTTTAAGAGGGACATTGAGATGCTTGAACGTGTCCAGAGAAGGGCAACGAGGCTGGGGAGAGGCCTCGAGCACAGCCCTACGAGGAGAGGCTGAGGGAGCTGGGATTGTTTAGCCTGGAGAAGAGGAGGCTCAGGGCAGACCTTATTGCTGTCTACAGCTACCTGAGGGGTGGTTGTAGCCAGGGGGAGGTTGCTCTCTTCTCTCAGGCAGCCAGCACCAGAACAAGAGGACACAGCCTCAGGCTGCGCCGGGGGAGGTTTAGGCTTGAGGTGCGGAGAAAGTTCTTCACTGAGAGAGTCATTGGACACTGGAATGGGCTGCCCAGGGAGGTGGTGGAGTCGCCGTCCCTGGAGCTGTTCAAGGCAGGGTTGGACGTGGCACTTGGTGCCATGGTCTAGCCTTGAGCTCTGTGGTGAAGGGTTGGACTTGATGATCTGTGAGGTCTCTTCCAACCTTGGTGATACTGTGAGACTGTGAAGAGAAGAGCTTTGTTCTGTGTTGTCAGTGAGGCAAGTTAAGCCACTGGCTTCCAGTTTCACATCAGGTATGTGTCCTAATCATGGCATAGTCTAATAGGCAGAACACTCTTAAGTGACACAACATGACTTCAAACCTCTTCCATTCTTCTCTGATACCCTTGCACCTTATCTCCTTCTAACATGCAAAACAGCAGGAAGTTATCTAGCTCACTTGGAGCAGAAGAATAAATAGGATCATTGATGTCTTTTACCCATAGGTTCAGCTAACACCATTTATAGAAGCCAGCAGTGAAGGCAAACAAAAAGAGGCATTTTTGCCATATAGAGAGGAGATTAAAAAACAAAGAGTGATTGTGCTGCCCCAGGAGGTGGTGGAGTCACCACCCCTGGAAGTGTTTAAAAAGAGACTGGATGTGGCACTTGGTGCCATGGTTTAGCTGACTAAATGGTGTTGGGTGATCTCAAAGGTCTTTTCCAACCACTGACCATCAGGACATTGGTATGACAGGTTCACAATCAGACCCAGGCTAACCTCTGAGCTCCCCTCTGCCTAGCAGCTGGACACTGAATCCAAACTGCTTCTGTCAAAGGCTCTTCTCATTCGTGCAGTAGGACCCCAGAGGCTGAGTACAGCACAGGTCTGAGGCTTTGCTACTCTTAGGTTCCTGTGAGGTACTTACTCCCTGTAGGACCACTGCTTTCTAGTTTAATCTTCCAGGAAGATCATATTGAAATAAGTAAGGAGTGAAGGCTTACTGACTAAAACTTGGAACCTGGTCACATGAATCTTCAAGAGTAGAAAGCTTTATCAGCCAGGGATGGGAAAAGAGCTGATTCAAATCCTTCCTCCTCACCCTGCTTGGAAGGGGTCAGTCCAGGCAGTGCTCAGTCCTTCTTTTCTCTCCTGGCCATATCAGAATCACAAAAACATTCAGGTTGACAAAGCCCCTCAGGACCACCAAGTCCAACCCAGAACTCTACTCTTCTAGGTGCACCTTAACCCATAGCCACAGGCACTGCAGCCAAATGACCTGCTTGAGAGAGTAACTGCTTGACAAGAGAATAACTGCTAGAGAGAGTCCAGCACAGAGCCATGAAGATGATGAAGGGAATGGAACATCTCTCTTACAAGTAGAGCCTGAGGGAGCTGGGGCTGTGCTGCTTGGAGAGAAGGAGCCTGAGGAATGACCTCATGAATGGTTATAAAGATGTAAAGGTGAGTGCCAGGAGGATGGAGCCAGGCCCTGCTGGGTGATGTCCAATGCCAGGACAAGTTGAAATTGGTGGAAACTGAGGCATAGGAAGTTTTATTTAAACATGAGGAGGAATTTTTTGCACTGTGAGGGTGACAGAACACTGAAACAGGCTGCCCAGGGAGGTTGTGGAGTCTCCCTCTCTGGATACATTCCAGACCTGCCTGGATGTGTTCCTGTGTGATCTGCTCTGGGTGATGCTGCTCTGGCAGGGGGGTTGGACTGGATGAGCTTTGGAGGTCCCTTCCACCCCCTGACACTCTGTGATCCTGTGACCTTTGAACATATCCAGGGCCAGTGACTCAACCACCTCCCTGGGCAGCCCAGTTTCCTTAAACTCTCCTTACCTCATCCCACAGGGTTTTGTCTTTTTCTCCCAACTTCCCTTTCCCATCCCACTCAGGGATGAGGGCTGCTGTGTGACGGCTGCGTGGGGCTCGGCTGCCGCCTGTGCCTATAACCACAGCCCCGAGGAGTGAATCATCTCTGTAGCCAGCAGCATTGTTATTTTGGGGACTTAACCAACAGAGCACATGGATGTGGATTTTTAAAGGGCACAACAACAAACTCTGCACCCAAGAGTTTCTTCCACACCGTTCTAACCACAGAGCACAGAGCTTGGCAGAGGGCAGGCAAACTGGAAGCTTCTATTTGCAGATGCCTTCATTGCTGTCATTCCAACGCTGCTGCTACCATTATATCTTTGCACATTCTCAATGCTTCCCAGCCACGTATTTAGAAAGTAAATAAGCTCATCAGACACATGTTCCATTTTATGAGAGCAGAGATGTGTACAAGAGCGTGAATGAATATGAATAGCCCATTTTTGGCATCACCCAAGCTTTGGAGCTGATTCGGATGAGTCAGAAATAAGTACTGTGCTAAAAGGGAGCCCAGAGAAAAAAGAGGGATGGGGAAAGAAATGGGGGAAAGGAGGAAACCTTCCTCTCAGAAAATGGCTGCTTCCTGAGACAGCTCCTCCAGACTTAGGGCGAGATCTCTGGTTTGTGGGGTGGCTTTTTGGGTTTGCTGATAGCTTCCCAGCTCAGGGAGCTCTGCCACTGCTTCATATTGAATGAATGTCTCCAAAATGCAGCACAAATAGTCCTTGAAAGGGAGCAGAGGTGGAAAAGAGCCATTGGGTGGAAGTTGAGGCTTAGGAAGTTCCATGTGAACCTGAGGAAAATGATTTCCCTGTGAGGGGGACAGAAAACTGGAAGAAGCTGCCATGGGGGCTTGTGGAGTCTCCCCCTCTGGAGATATTCCAGACCTGTCTGGATGTGTTCCTGTGTGTTCTGCTCTAGGTGCTGCTGCTCTGGCAGGGGGTTGGACTGGATGAGCTTTGGAGGTCCCTTCCAGCCCCTGACATTCTGTGATTCTATGTTTAAGGATCTGGACAGGCTCTTGAACTCTTCTCACAGTAGTTAAAACATTCCACATCAGGATTGGATTGAATTAGAAAGTTGAAAAGCCTGAGAGGGGACCTCATCAATGGTTATAAAGATGTGCAGGGTGAGTGCCAGGAGGCTGGAGCCAGGCTCTGCTGGGTGATGCCCAATGCCAGGACAAGGGGCACTGGGTGGGAGCTGAGGCAGAGGAAGTTGCATGGAAACATGAGGAAAATGTTTTCCCTGTGAGGGTGACAGAAGCCTGGAAGAGGCTGCCCAGGGGGGTTGTGGAGTCTCCCTCTCTGGAGATATCCAAGAGCTGCCTGGATGTGTTCCTGTGTGATCTGCTGTAGGTGATGCTGCTCTGGCAGGAAGGCTGGGCCAGATGACCTCTTGAGGTCCCTTTCAGCCCCTGACATTCTGTTATTCTATGAAAATGCAGCACAAATAGTCCTCAAACAGGATCAAAGGTGGAAAAGAGTCTGAAAAACCCCTCAATAACTGCATTTAAAAACCCTCAAGAACCAAAACCCAAACCGTACAGAACTTTGATTTGATTTCTGGTTTGGTTCTTTTTAGAGTTTTCCTTATCTCAAATTCTCAGTCTTAAGTAAGAAGGTGGCCTTGAATACTGCATTTTCATACTTGGCAATGAGATTTGCCAGGCTGGTGAGCGTTGTACATCAGCTGGGAGTGACAATTAGCCGACCAAGGCTAGGAAAGGAGGGTGGATAAGGAACTTGGTGCCATGGCTTAGTTAATCATAGAATCAAGCAGGTTGGAAGAGAGCTCCAAGCTCATCCAGCCCAACCTAGCACCCAGCCCTATCCAGTCAACCAGACCATGGCACTAAGTGCCTCATGCAGGCTTGGCTTCAACACCTCCAGAACGGTGACTCCACCACCTCCCTGGGCAGCCCATTCCAATGCCAATCACTCTCTCTGCCAACAACTTCATCCTGACATCCAGCCTAGACCTCCCCTGGCACAGCTTGAGGCTGTGTCCCCTTGTTCTGTTGCTGGTTGCCTGGCAGAAGAGCCCAACCCCACCTGGCTACAGCCTCCCTTCAGGTAGTTGTAGAGAGTAATGAGGTCTGCCCTGAGCCTCCTCACCCCCAGCTCCCTCAGCCTCTCCTCACAGCAGTTCCAGTCATCCAGGCAGGCTTTGAAAGTCTCCAGAGAAGGAGACTCCACAGCCTCTCTGGGCAGCCTGTTCCAGGGCTCTGTCACCCTCACTGAGGGTGAAGTTTCTCTTCATGTTGAGCTGAAGCCTTCTCTGTTCCAGTTTGGATCCATTGCTCCTTGGCTTCTTGCTGCTGACCACCCGAAAGAGCTTGGCCCCCTCCCCTTGACACCCACCCCTCAGGGATTTGCACACATTGTTCAGATCCCCTCTCAGCCTTCTCCTCTCCAGACTGAAGTACTTTAGATATTTGTGGCATTCATTTCCAGCCCCCTGGAAGGTTTTTTGCTGGGGCTTGGTGGTTTAGCATTCTGGGTTTGAACTACCAGGGCAACAGCACTGCCATATCTGCTTCATCTGGAGCTGTATGATACTGAATCACTTTTGGTTTCTCCCTACAGCCTCATCCAGTGGAAACAAGGGGGTGTGAAGAATGTCATTCCTTGTCATTGTGGTCACAGAAAGCCCTGGAAGTGTGACTGTGAGTACATCTTTTGGTTTCAGAGATCAGGAAGCAAAACAAACCCAAACCTGCCACGTTTATTAATATGTTTTGATTAAGCCTCTCTGCTTCCAAGCTCAGTTACACAATTGCTGAGGAGAGAGGAAGCAGGAGGAAAGTGGCTTTATGACTGTTGAATTGTTTGAGCCTGTCAGAATTATATTGGGCACCACAGAAAATGAAAGGCTAGAAATAAATGTGGGTGTGAATATGATGTTTCCTCCACAGGTCTGGTTTACCCTGGCAGGGTGCACTTACTGGTTGGCTGGAGGGGAAAAAAAAGGTGACAGACAGGGTGGTTTCTTGCATGGTCCTCAGGGAATTTAAGTGTGAGCTCTGTTCTTCTTCTTCTTCCCTTTAACTCAGGCTCTGGGCATTGGCAAAATAACTTAGATTCCAGCTTCAGGTTTAAAGAGAATCACAGAGTTATAGAATTGTCAGGGCTGGAAGGGACCTGAAGGATCAGCCAGTTCCAACTTCTCTGCCATGGGCAGGGACACCTCACACTAGATCAGGTTGTTCAGAGCCACATCCAGCCTGGCCTTAAAGATCTCCAGGGATGAGGCTTTCACCACCTCCCTGGGCAACCTGTGCCAGTCTCTCACCACCCTCATGCTGAAGAACTTCTTTCTAACATCCAGTCTGACTCTCCCCACCTCCAGCTTGGCTCCATTCCCCACAGTCCTATCACTACTTGACGCCCTAAAATGTCCCTCCCCAGCTTTCTTGTAGCCCCCTTCAGATACTGGAAGGCCACAATAAGGTCTCCTTGGAGCCTTCTCTTCTCCAGATTGAACAGCCCCAACTCCCTCAACCTGTCCTCATAGCAGAGCATCTCCAGCCCTCTGATCATCCATGTGGTCCTTCTCTGGACACATTCCAGCACCTCCAGATTTTTCCTGTAATAGTGGCTCCAGAACTGGACACAGTACTCCAGGAGGGGTCTCAGCAGACTAGAGTGGAGTAGAGGGAGGGGCAGAATCCCCTCCCTCACCCTGCTGCCCCTACTTCTCTTACTGCAGCCCAGGCTCTGGTTGCTCTCTGGGCTGCAAGTGCACACTGCTGGCTCATGTTGAGCTTCTCATCCACCAGCACCCCCAAGTTCCTCTCCCCAGGGCTGCTCTCAAGAGGTTGTTTAGCTTGAAGAAGAGGAGGGTCAGGGCTGACCTCATTGTGGTCTACAACTACCTGAAGGGAGGCTGTAGCCAGGTGGGGTTGGGCTCTTCTGCCAGGCAAGC
>WAAF01005684.1:831197-871001 GCA_013400475.1 Tricholaema leucomelas
TTCTATTCTATTCTATTCTATTCTATTCTATTCTATTCTATTCTATTCTATTCTATTCTATTCTATTCTATTCTATTCTGTTCTATTCTATTCTATTTTGTTCTGTTCTGTTCTGTTCTGTTCTATTCTATTCTATTCACTCCCTGCCCAGCCTATATTGGTGCTTGGGACTTCCTTGACCCAGCTGCAGGACCTGGTGCTTGGAGCTGTGGAGCTGCTGCTGGGAGGCAAAGAGTTAATTTATTTACTCAGGGGGTGGTTTGTTTTTTTTTTCTGCTCGGTAGGGTTTACTTTTTTTCAAGGCCTGATGTGAATTCTCCCCTTTTGGCAAGTGAATGAGAACAGTTGCCTGTACTTGGTGTTTTCTGTCACACACACACTATTATTAGCAAGAAACACATTTCCTTTTGGGGTGAGCGCTCAGGACAAAAATAAGGCTGTTCAGATTACCACCCCCCCTTTATTAGCTCTGCTCAAAGCAATTGTGCTGGCATTTAAGAGAACTGGCAAATGCATTTTGTTCAGCATCAAAAACAAAAATCCCAACCCCACAATGTGGTGCATTCAGGATTCTTTTCACACGAGGAAGCAAACAGAGGCTTTTAAGCAGGGGGAATGTAACAGCCAAGCTTTGCTGATTGTTTCTAATGTTTTCATGAGAGAATAGGAGGGGAGGGGGGAAAAAAAAACCCTTCTCATTGACTTGTTCCAGTGTGAAGGAAGGGGAATAGGTCCATTATTCAAAATCCTCCAGAGCTCTCAGTGCTGCTTGGTGCACATTGTCTCTCCACGTGCAGACAGAACTGTCTTCAGCGACAGATCGTTGGCTTGGGCTGTGCGTCCAATGTGCGTGGTCTGCTTTTGTCTCTGGGAAAGATTGCCTCAGAAGCTAAGCACTCAGCTCCACTCTGGTGAGACCTCACCTGGAGTCCTGTTCTGGAGTCAGGACAGATGGAAAGTGTCCAGAGAAGGGACATAGAATGATAGAATCAACCAGGTTGGAAGAGACTTCCAAGATCATGAGGGCGATCAGAGGGCTGGAGCTGCTCTGCTGTGAGGACAGTCTGAGAGATTTGGGGCTGTTCAGTTTGGAGAGGAGAGGGTTCCCAGGAGGCCTGGTTGTGGCCTTAAAGTAGCTTGTGGCCACAAGAAAGCTGGGGAGGGACTTTTTAAGATGTCATCTAGTGATAGCACTGGGAGGAATGGAGCAAAACTAGAAGTGGGGAGATTGAGATTGGATGTTAGGGAGAAGTTTTTCACCATATGGGTGGTGAGAGACTGGCACAGGTTGCTCAGGGAGGTAATGGAAGCTTCATCCCTGGATGTTTTTAAGACCAGGTTGGCTGTGGCTGTGAGCCACCTAATTTAGTGTGAAGTGTCTCTTCCCATGGCAGTGGGGTTGGAGCTGGATGATCCTTGAGGTCCCTTCCAGCCCTGACAATTCTGTGATTCCATGATTCTATGACACTTCTCAGTAGCACCAGGTCTGCCCAGTGGCAGGGCAGGAAATCTTGGCCAAAATGTAAGTGGTGTCATGGTGCCCAGGTGCTGCTGGGCTCTCTTCCTTTTGTAGCACTCCCAACATCAGTCACAGTACCCAAGGAACTCAAACCATGGTCTACAGAAGGGCTTTTGTTTCCTTGCAAGGTGTTGTGCCCACTGGTGTCAGCTTTGCAGTTAGCCTCAACTGGGTTGGTTTGAAACTGTTGAGGTATTCTCTCACTGTAGCTCACATCCTTTGTCACTGGCTCTGATTGAACAGAGCAACTTGATTCTGCAGAAGAGACTTTTGTGCTGATCACTCATGCTTACCACTCGTCTGCTTGTCTCCATTTGTTGTAGAGAAAAGAGGTGGCTTGAACTCTGAGTAGGGGCTCAATGTTTCCTCTCAGTGTTGAGAGGAATGAAAAAGGCAGTGGCAGAAGGTTCTGCTGTAGCTGATGTACAGGACACTTCTTTGCAGGGTTTTTTAAACCAAAATGTCCAACCAGTTGGTAGTGATAGAAAGCAAAATGCCTTCTCATGGACAACAGGGAAAGAAATCATGAGGCAAACTGATAGGGAAATTTAGAATAGAATAGAATCAAGCAGGTTGGAAGAGACCTCCAAGCTCATCCAGGCCAACCTAGCACCCAGTCCTATCCAGTCAACCAGACCATGGCACTAAGTGCCTCATCCAGGCTCTTCTTGAACACCTCCAGGGACGGTGACTCCAGCACCTCCCTGAGCAGCCTTCACTCTTAGAATCATAGAATGGTCTGGACTGGAAAGGACCTCCAAAGGTCATCCAGTCCAACCCCCTCTGCACTCAGCAGGGACATCCTCAACTACAGCAGGTTGCCCACAGCCCTGTCCAGCCTCACCTCGAGTATCTCCAGGGACGGGGCCACGACCACCTCCCTGGGCAACCTCTTCCAGTGTTCCACCACCCTCACGGTGCAGAACCTGTTCCTAACATCCAGTCTCAATCTGCTCTGCTCTAGTTTGAAGCCATTGCCCTCCTCCTGNTCCTGCCCCTGCAGCCCTTTGCAAACAGTCTCTCTGCAGCCTTCTTGTAGCCCCCTTCAGGCACTGGCAGGCTGCTGTTAGGTCTGCCCAGAGCCTCCTCTTCTGCAGGCTGCACACTCCCAATTCCCTCAGCCTGGCTTTGTAGCTTCAACCCCACCCCCTGAACATTTTTGTGGCCTACCTCTGGCCCTGCTCCATCAGCTCTGTGTCCTTCCTGTGATGAGGGCTCCAGAGCTGGATGCAGCACTGCAGGTGAGGTCTCAGCAGAGCAAAGTGTCAGGATCCCCTCTCTGGCTCTGCTGGCAACGCTGCTTTGGATGCAGCCCAGGCTGTGCTTTGCCTTCTGGGCTGCAAGCTCACACTGCCTGCTCATGTCCAGCTTCTGCTCCATCAGCACCCTCAAGTCCTTTCTCACAGGGCTGCTTTCTCTCACCTCCTCTCCTAGTCTGTACTGATGGTGAGGATTGTTCCAGCCCAACTGCAAAAGCCTGCACTTGCTTTTGTTGGACCTCCTGAGGTTCCCCTGGCCTCACCTCTCCAGCCTGTTCGTGTCTTAGCTTTGAGCTATTTTCCCAGTGTCTGCTTCAAGGACTTTGGTCTTCACCCATCAGCCTATATGTGTATATTAAACAGCATTTAACAAGTGGCTTTTAAAAGGGGTTGAGCTTTGGTAAAGAGAATATTTATAGCAGCAGCCTATTTAGTTTGCTAGCAATTTTCAGCATTCATTTTGCGACTGCTGAATGCACAGAACAGGATTATTCACCCACATCACCCAGCTGCTTCTGTTTGATAACCCAGAGGAGATGGTGAGGTAAGTGTCTTTCCATGGAAATGGCTGTGATGTCACCACTCGTGGCTGGGAAAAGCAGAATCTGTAAAGAGGAGTTGGGTTGGAGACAGAAAAACCTCAGAAGTATTAAATGTCTCACATTATTGGCTAAATGGCCAATTAAAATGCAATCCAATTAAGGAACATGGCAAGAAATCAGTTTTCCATGACACACTTGAAAAATACTTCCTGCAGTTGACTAAGAGTAACTTCTTAGAAGAAGCTGTGGTGCTTTTCCAGCTATATGATTGCTATAGATGAGATCTGGCAACAGCAGAAGTTCACAGGAGCACAGGATGGTAGGGGTTGGAAGGGACCTCCACAGATCATTGAGTCCAACCCCTCCTGCCAGAGCAGGACCACAGAATCTAGCTAAGGTCACACAGGAACACATCCAGACAGGGCTGAAAAGGCTCCAGAGAAGGAGACTCCACAGCCTCTCTGGGCAGCCTGTGCCAGTGCTCTGGGACCCTTACAGGAAAGAAGTTCTTGCTGATGTTGAGGTGGAAGTTCCTGTGCTGTAGTTTACATCCAGTGCCCCTTGTCCTATCCCAGAGTGCAACTGAGAAGAGTTTGTCCCTCCCCTCCTGACCCTCAGCCCTCAGATAGTTATAAGCATTGATTAGATCCCCTCTCAGTCTTCTCTTCACCAGACTGAGCAGCCCCAGGTCCCTCAGCCTCTCCTCCTCAGGCAGTGCTCCAGCCCCTTCAGCATCTTCATATCTCTCCATTGGACTCTCTCCAGCAGAACCCTGTCCCTCCTGAACCAGGGAGCCCCAGACTAGATGCAGTATTCCTGGTGAGGTCTCACCAGGGCAGCGTAGAGGGTGAGGAGAACCTCCCTGGATCTGCTGGATGCACTCTTCTTAATGCCCTCCAGGACCCCATTGGCCTTCTTGGCCACCAGGGCACATTGCTGTGCCATGCAGAACTTGCTGCCCATCAGCACTCCCAGGCCTTTCTTCCCAGAGCTGCTCTCCAGCAGATCACCTCCCAACCTGTGCTGGTGCTGTTTGTTGTTCCTCCCCAGGTGCAGGACTCTGCACTCATCCTTGTTGAACCTCATTAGGTTCCTCTGTGCCCAGCTCTCAGCCTGTGGAAAAGAGAGGTGCTTGGCAAAAGGGTATGTGGGATTTGGGATATTCTTTTTCTTCCATTTCTGTTGCTGTTTGTTGCCATCTGAACTGAATATGGAATTGCATTTGGAGGTTGTTTGACCTGGGACTTGGAGAACAATTGTAAACCTGTCACACACTTGCCTAAGGTCTTGTTGCTGCTGTACAGGGTTGGACTGGACCATTTCTAGGGTCTCTTCCAGCCAGGTGGATTCTGTGATACTCTGATTCTGTGATGCTCTGATTCTGTATCTCCCTGGAACAGTGATGAAGCTGTGCAAATGAATATTCATAAATTTAGGTTGTAAGTGCAACCATCCTCACTAGGTGCTTCAGTGGGTACTTTGTGTTGAAGTCCTTTTTAAAGTGATTGAGTTGACCTAACCCAAAATGCTTTTGGTTCTCCTCTTGAGGAGTCTGTTGAGCTCATCTGCCACTTCTCTGTCTCAGCAGAGTGGCAAATCTCTTGAGCTGGAGGTGAGCATCATGCAGCTGGCTCTCAGCTCTGCTGGGCAGTAAGCAAACCTCTTTCTTTTGCTTCTCTTTTATTGGTAGCTGAAGATTCAGGCTTTTTGCTGCTCTGTGGCAGGGTGCATTAGATCAACCTCCCTGGTGCTTGGGCAAGGGAGCTGGGGAAGGGCCTGCAGAATAAATCTGATGAGGACGTGAGGATGGTTAGTGTGAAACAGAGGAGGCTGAGGGCAGAGCTCATGGCTGTCTGCAGCTACCTGAAAGGAGGTCATGGAGAGGTTGGTGCTGGGCTCTTCTCTGAGGTGATTAGAATCATAGAATCATAGAATGGTTTAGGTTGGAAGGGACCTCAAGGCTCATCCAGTTCCAAGCCCCCACCATAGGCAGGGACACCTCCCACTAGAGCAGGTTGCTCAAGGCCTCATCCAACCTGGCCTTGAACACCTCCAGGGAGGTTGTGGAGCACAGAATCACCCAATGTGATCAGAGATCAAAGATCCCATTCTGTGCTTTTGTGCTCCACAACCTCCCTGGGCAACCTATGCCAGTGTCTCACCACCCTCACTGCAAACAACTTCTTCCTAACATCCAGTTTCAGTCTCTCCTGTGCCACTTTAAACCCATTCCTCCTCATCCTGACATTACCAGACCTTGTCAATAGTCCCTCCCCAGCCTTCCTGTAGGCTCCCTTCAGATACTGGAAGGCCACACCAAGGTCTCCTCGAAGCCTTCTCTTCTCCAGGCTGCAGAGCCCCAACTCTCTCAGCCTGTCCTCATGGCAGAGCTGCTACAGCCCTCTGAGCACCTTGGTGGCCTCCTCTGGACTGGCTCCAACACTTCCATGTCTCTCTTGTGTTGGGGGCTCCAGAACTGCACCCAGGACTGCAGGTGGGGTCTGAGGAGAGCAGAGTAAAGGGACAGAATCCCCTCCCTTGCCCTGCTGCCCACACTGCTCTTGCTGCAGCCCAGGACATGGTTGGCTATCTGTGATTAGTGATAGAACAAGAGGGAACAGCTTCAAGCTGTGGCTGGGTAGGTTTAGACTGGACATTAGGAAACATTTTTTCGTGGCAGGAGTGGCCAGGCCCTGGAATGAGCTGCCCAGGGAAGTGGTGGAGTCACCCACCCTGGATGTGTTTAAAGGTGCTTTGGATGTGGTGCTTGGGGCGGTGGGTTAGGGTGCACCTTGTAGGGTAGGGTTCTGGGTTGGACCTGGTGATCCTGAGAGGCTTTTCCAACCTGAATGTTTCTGTGATTCATTGACCAACCTCAGCTGGCATTGGGATCCAAAACAGGGTAGAGCCTGTGGCAGGACCTTGCTGGTGGGGGGCTTAACAGCTAGCAGAGCACTCTGTTCAGAGGTGCACTTCCAGCACATAGCCTTCAACATGTGACCCAGCCAAGTCACTGCCAGTCTCAAGACCCAACATTTCGATCGTTTGAACAGGAGGAAAACTGATACTTGAAAGTCTGATTCTTACTTAGGAAGGCTGCTGTAATGCTCCAGATCTTCTCTTTCATTCTCTGCAGCCTACTAATATTATTCCAGTCCTGTCTCTGCTGGTGCCAGAGCGTGCAGCACTGTGAAATGTGTATGTACTAACTGGTAATGAGCTAAATGGCCTCAAATTTCTCCTCTGACAGTAATATCTGCTCATGGCTCTCTCCATTTGGTTCAGCAATGCCTCAGCCGCTATACAAGCGAGTGCCACTTCACACCGAGGGCAGCATGCTGGGGAAAACCCATTTGGGGTTCACATTTGGTACATCTGCAGATGTCTGCTCATGTCTCCCATTTCCATTTCATAAACTCTTGTAGTCAGGCTGCAAATGGGACTGAACACCAGCCAGCCAGCCAGCACAAAGCACCACGGGCAAGCTCCACGAGGACAGCGCTTCTGGAGATTCAAGGAAGAGAGAAGTGCTGCCAGTACTGAGTTTTCCAGGAAAATGAGGGAAGTACAAAGACAGTTTTAGGTCATCTCTGCAAAAGACAAAGGTGACAGTAGGCAGCTTCATTTTTGACAATAGATGGTCCCCAGGAGCTCGATGGGTTTAATCCATCCACTCAGACACAGTCGTCTGTGAAACTGGCACAGGTATGTGAGAAGGGTTTAAGTGCTGCACTGCCCTTGACCATGGGCAGCACCTGTTTAAACCCACAGTGTAAAGGGAAAGGGGGGACCTGACCAGAGTTTGTGATCCATCCAAGGTCTCTGAATCAGTCCTGCAGTTTCAGAGCTGCTAAAACTGCAGGATCCATAACAAAACCACCACCACCACCACCAAAAACTACCACCACTAGCAGCAAAAAATACTACCATCAGCAGCAAAAACTACCACCACTAGCAGCAAAAACTACTACCATCAGCAGCAAAAACTACCACCACCAGCAAAAACTACTACCACCAGCAGCAAAAACTACTACCACCACCAACAGCAAAACCACTAGCAGCAAAACTACTACCACCAGCAGCAGCAAAACCACTAGCAGCAAGAACTACTACCACCAGCAGCAAAAACTACTACCACCAGCAGCAAAAACTACTACCACCAGCAGCAAAAACTACCACCACCACCACCACCAAAAACTACCTACAACAACCACCAGTAAAAAAACCAAACAACAAAAAACCCCAAAGCAGCAAACCTCCAAACAACCAAAAACCACACACACAGAACAAACCCCAAGCCCAAAACCCCAAACAAACCACCCCCACCCCAAAAAAAAAAACCCCAAACCAAACCAAAGAAGCAAAAAAATCAAACCAAAACCCAAACCAACTCCCAAACCACCACCTTTATATTTCCAAGATGGTAAGAGTGGGAGACAAAGAAGGACTGCTCTGGCAGGAGGATTGGACTGAATGATCTTTTGAGGTCTCTTCCAGCCCCTGACATTCTGTGGTTCTGTGATACTGTAAAGTTACTTAGCCCTTGATAGCAGAATGTAAATTGCTTGCACAGAGGGCAGCTGCCTAGCTCATGCTGAAGCTAAGGGCAAATGTTAATACTCCCAGAGTGTTGTCTTACAGAGAGTCTGAGATCTCTTACTGAGAAAGCCTAGAGGCAGAAAAGAAAGAAGCAAGTCACCCAGAGCCTATCAAAACAGCTCATGGAGCTGCCTGGGGTCTGGAAAGTCACAAGGCCTGGTAATAGGCAGTAACTGGGCAGGGGGGGGTTGGACTTGATGATCTCTTTGAGTCCCTTCCAACCCCTGACATCCTGTGAACTGGAAAGAAACATCCAGGAGCTGCAGTGATTTATCCTGTCTTGCCAGAACATGCTGGGATCAGCAGTCATGACAACAGAAAGAGCATTTTGATGCCTTCAGTGTGAGATCTTTTTGCTCTACCCTTTCCTTTCTTCTTCACATATAGAATCACAGAATGGTTTAGGTTGGAAGGGACCTCAAAGGTCATCTAGTTCCAACCCACTAGAACAGGTTGCTCAAGGCCTCATCCAGCCTGGCCTTGAACACCTCCAGGGAGGTTGTGGAGCACAGAAGCACCAAATGGGATCTTTGATCACAATCTGTGCTTCTGTGCTCCACAACCTCCCTGGGCAACCTGTGCCAGTGTCTCACCACCCTCACTGCAAACAACTTCTTCCTAACATCCAGTTTAAATCTCCTCTCTGCCACTTTAAACCCATTCCTCCCCATCCTGTCATGACAAGACCTTGTCAGTCCCTCCCCAGCTCTCCTGTAGGTCTCCTTCAAATACTGGGAAGAAGAAAGAGAAGAAATTACTGTGCCCAAAGAAATACTGTGCCACTATCCTGCGTGGTGAAATGCAACAGGGTGGAGATGTGACATTGATAGAGGCACTGATGGACATTGCTTGCCCTGGTTACATCCCTTTTAGGTCTCAATGGCCAAGTTCAGTTGATGCTGCTCTGCAGTGTTGCTAAACATTGTTTTGGATGTGTCAGTGGTTGCCTAATGCTGTCACTGCCCAAGAGTGAGTGCAAATGATGGCATCAGAGAATAGCATCAGAGCTGTTTGCTTGAAGGTGTTCTGCTTCACAGTGATGGAGGAGATGCTGAATGGGCTGTCCTGAAAGGAAGTGCTGTACTGGGAATGTCCCAGCTGACCCGCTGTGAACAGACAGACAGGCTGCCAGAGCTGGAGCTGCTGCACAGAGAGAGAAGAGAAGAAAAGAGAGGGAAAAGAGAGAAGAGAAGAGAAGAGAAGAGAAGAGAAGAGAAGAGAAGAGAAGAGAAGAGAAGAGAAGAGAAGAGAAGAGAAGAGAAGAGAAGAGAAGAGAAGAGAAGAGAAGAGAAAGGAGAGGAAGCGAGAGGAGAGGAGAGGAAGAAGAAAGAAAGAGAGAAAAAAGAAAGGCAAGAAAGAGAGAAAGAATCCAGAGAATCTTTTCCTAACAAGAGCAAGAGATTCTAAGGTCTACCTCTAGCCTAGGGCCAGAGGCACCTACCAGGGAAGCAGTTAGGTTTGGCTCCTCAGTTAAGTGGACTGGGAATTATTAACCACCTGAACACAGACCTTGGGAACGAAGCTTTTATTTGAGGCTTTGAGCAGGGTTCATTCTTGGTGATTTCATTCGTTGAGGCATCTCTTTGGAAGAGAAAAGAGGTGAACTTTATCATATTTATATCTGGTGATGGAAGAAGGGTATGGAAAGTCAAACCTGAGCAGTTCCAAGTGCAGTGGGGAGTGCAAGCATGAGTTATATCTGGGCTTTACTGGAAAGGAGGTTATAGCCAGGTGGGGTTGGGGTTTCTTCTGCCAGGAAAGCAGCAACAGAACAAGGGGACACAGTCTCAAGTTGTGCCAGGGGAGGTCTAGGCTGGATGTTAGGAGGAAGTTGTTGGCAGAGAGAGTGATTGGCATTGGACTGGGCTGCCCAGGGAGGTGGTGGAGTCACTGTGCCTGGAGGTGTGCAAGAGAAGGCTGGATGAGGCACTTAATGTCATGGTCTGGTTGATTGGACAGGGCTGGGTGCTAGGTTGGACTGGATGATCTTGGAGGTCCCTTCCAACCTGCTCAATTCTATGATTCTATGACATGGAAAGCTGACTCTTGTCAGGCCTGCAGCAGGACAAATGATTGGATAGGGCTGGGTGCTAGGTTGGCCTGGATGAGCTTGGAGGTCTCGCCCAACCCGGCTGATTCGCTGATCCTATGACTGGATAGGGCTGGGGGCTAGGTTGGATTGGATGAGCTTGGAGGTCTCTTCCAACCTGCTCAATTCTATGATTCTATGAATACTTGGAAAAGAAACCATTTCTGGTAGGAGGCAGGGATGGAGCAGAAACTGTTTAGCAAAGGAACCAAAGGCTGCTGGTTGGTGTTCTTTCTAAGAAAAGTCTGGTGTTTAAAGGCAGTGACTCTAAACATACAACAGAGAAAATAGCATTCAGAAAGCAGTTGTGTGCCCAAAATACCACTGCTTAAAATTGGGATTATTTCATGCACTGCTTTGTTTAGGAACATTTGACAGAGAGGCATAAAGTTAGATCTGCTGAGTCCTGAAATGGTTCTTATCAACGCTCTATTGTCAGTTTACAGTCAAGAGCCTGAATCTATTTTAAGCACAGAGCTCTCTGGAGTGGGGGCCAAGGTCTGAGAGGTGAGGCAGATGTGCAGTGGTGTGCATTGGCTTGGTAGGACATGTAGGAAAGTGGATTAATGGTGAGGGGAGATGTGCCCACACTGAGGGGCTTTGATCTGTTTAGTCGTATCCACGTCAGCTGTGGCGTTTCTACGTGCCTGAGCCCAAGGATGCGAAAGCAAAAGTGGGACATGAAATGAGCCTCACCCAGCATCTTTATCAATGCAGTACAGTTCTCCCAGCAGGCCAGACTGTGCCTGGTAAGACAATGAAAGGCCAAGAGAGCCACCAGGAGACTACAAAGCCATTAATTTCCTATCACTTGTGGGAAAACGCTGGAAGCAATTGCAGGATTTGTTAAGCCAAAGACTTGGCAAAGTCAATTGATTAGGGAGATTGCAGAGAAAGCTGTTCCTGCCTTGCTGCCAGGGTGGAAGGGCTTGTTATCTCCAGAAAACTTTGAAGTGTCTCCTTGGCACCCTGTGAAACAGGATGGGTGCTGACAGGTAAGAAAAGCTGAAGGACTAAATGAAGTCTTCTGGGTTTAGGAGGCTGCAAGTATTTGATCTTGCACCAGAAATTCAGTCATAGAATCAATGGGTTGGATGAGACCTCCAAGGTCAGGGCTGGAAGTGACCTCAAGGATCAGCCAGTTCCCACTCCCCTGTTAAGGGCAGGGACACCTCACACTAGAGCAGGTTGCTCACAGACACATCCAGCCTGGCTGTTGGATATACTGATATTGCAGCCTGCGACACCTGGCCTTAAACACCTCCAGGGATGAGGCTTCCACCACCTTCCTGGGCAACCCATTCCAGGCTCTGACCACTCTCATGGTGAAGAACCTCTTCCTAACATCCAATCTCAATTTACCCACTTCTAGTTTTGCTCCATTCCCCTAACGTCCCCATTCTGTCCTAACATTGAATCTAAATCTCCGCTCCTCTAGCTGGATCCCCCAGTCCTGTCACTAACTGACACCCTAAAAAGTCCCTCCCCAGCTTTCTTGTAGCCCCCTTCAGATACTGGAAGGCCACAAGAAGGTCTCCTGGGAGCCTTCTCATCTCTAGACTGAACAACTCCAACTCTCTCAGCCTGTTCTCATAGCAGAGCAGCTCCAGACCTTTGATCATCCTCACAGACTCTGTGAACTCATGCTCTGGGCACTGACTTCCATCACCTCCCTGGGCAACCTGTTCCAGTGTCTCACCAGCCTTATGCTGAAGAACTTCCTCCTAACCTCCAATCTGACTGTCCCCACTTGTAGTCCATCATCTCCTTTCCCTGAATTAGATCTCCACAATGCCTAGTACAGGGACTGACCAATGCATGCCACAGCAGTGTGCCCTTGGGGCCAAGAAGGCCAATGGGATCCTGGGGTGTATTAGTAAGAATGTGTCCAGCAGATCAAGGGAGGTTCTCCTACACATCTACTCTGCCTTGCTGAGACCTTATCTTGAGTACTGTGTTCAGTTTTGGGCTCCCCAATTCGAGAGGGACAGGGATCTGCTGGAGAAGGTGCAGCAGAGGGCTACAAGAATGATGAGGGGACTGGAGCACTGCCTGGTGAGGAGAGGCTGAGGGACCTGGGGCTGCTTAGTCTGGAGAAGAGAAGACTGAGAGGGGATTTAATCAATGTTTATAACTATCTGGGGGCTGGGGGTCAGGAAGGGGGGGCAGGCTCTGCTCACTGCTCCCTGTGATGGGACAAGGAGCAATGGATGGAAGCTGCAGCGCAGGAGGTTCCAGCTCAACACAAGGGGAAACTTCTTGAGTGTAAGGGTCCCAGAGCACTGGCACAGGCTGCCCAGAGAGGTTGTGGAGTCTCCTTCTCTGGAGCCTTTCCAGGCCTGTCTGGATGTGTTCCTGTGTGACCTGAGCTAGATTGTATGGTCCTGCTCTGGCAGGGGGGTTGGACTGGATGATTTCTTCAGGTCCCTTCCAACCCCTAACATCCTTTGCTCCTGTGAAGGCAGCTGGTGTACAAAAAAGCTCTTTACAAATATTAGAGTAAAGCATCTCTGTAGAGATCAAAACCTCTGCAAAGATGGAACAACCTCTAAATAGGAGAAAGGCTTTGTCAGCAAGCACAGAACTCAGTGATTTGTGCATTTTGTTTGTCCCTGATCCTTGCACCAGCTGAAAACTCAAGCCCAGGGGAAAAAAAAACTCAACAATGATCTCTGCAGCCCTGCAAATTAAAATCTCTCTCAAAACGTGGTAGGGTCTCTAGAAGGAATGATGATGGTAGAATTGTGTCCAGACCTGTTAAAAATTGAGCAGGGAGAAGATATTTCAGCAAGAGTTTCCTCACTGTCAGCACTCAGACCTAAGTAAAATCTGTTATGGATGGCCTCTATTCCACTGATAATGAGGTCAAGAGACACAGGGTAGGTGCCTGGAGGAAAAGTGCTGCACCACCAAATCACCTTGGGTTAGGAGATTTCCAGGAGACACAGAGCCTAACTAAAGCCTGGAGAAGAGAAGGCTGAGAGGGGATCTGAGCAATGTGTGCAAAGAGCTGAGGGGTGGGTGTCAAGGGGAGGGGGCCAAGCTCTTTTGGGTGCTGCACAGCAAGAAGCCAAGCAGCAATGGATGCAAACTGGAACAGAGAAGGTTTCAGCTCAAGAGGAGGAGAAACTTCTTTGGAGTGAGGGTGGCAGAGCCCTGGAGCAGGCTGCCCAGAGAGGTTGTGGAGTCTCCTTCTCTGCAGACTTTCAAACCCTCCTGGCTGCATTCCATAGAAGCATAGAATTGAGCAGGTTGGAAGAGACCTCCAAGCTCATCCAGGCCAACCTAGCACCCAGCCCTGTCCAATCAACCAGACCATGGCACTAAGTGCCTCATCCAGGCTTTTCTTGAACACCTCCAGGCACTGCAACTGAGTCTTGTGTCCAGTTCTGGGGCCCTCAATTCAAGAAAGATGTTGAGGTGCTTGAATGTGCCCAGAGAAGGGCAGCAAGGCTGGGGAGGGGCCTGGAGCACAGCCCTGTGAGGAGAGGCTGAGGGAGCTGGGGGTGTGCAGCCTGCAGAAGAGGAGGCTCAGGGCAGAGCTCATTGCTGTCTGCAGCTACCTGAAGGGAGGCTGTAGCCAGGTGGGGTTGGGCTCTTCTCTCAGCCACCCAGTGACAGAACAAGAGGACACAGCCTCAAGCTGCTTCAGGGAAGGTTCAGGCTGGATGTTAGGAGGAAGTTCTTCCCAGCAAGAGTGATTGGCATTGGAATGGGCTGCCCAGGGAGGTGGTGGAGTCCCCATCCCTGGCTGTGTTTAAGAGGAGGCTGGATGAGGCACTTAGTGCCATGGGTTAGTTAATCAGAAGGTGTTAGGTGATAGGTTGGACTCAATGGTCTTGGGGGGTCTTTTCCAACTTGGTTAATTCAGTGATTCTATGATTCTATCCAATCACAGAATCATAGACTCAGAATTGAGCAGATTGGAAGAGACCTCCAAGCTCATCCAGTCCAACCTAGCACCCAGCCCTATCCAATCAACCAGACCATTTGTCATGCTGCTGGTTGTAAAAGTCCATTTAGGACTTCTCTACCTCCACATCCCCCCTCCTCATTCCAATTTAAAATAGGAAATGAAGGCTTTTTACTTCTGTTTGTGCTGTTTTAAGTACTGCCTAGATAAAAAGGCAGGTTTGGAAAGGAAAAAAAGGTAAAATGCTGCTGACAGGCTTTGGGTTTTGTCATAGGAATATGCAAACAGTTTGATGTGGTTGGTTGCTTCTGCAGGGTTCTTTGTATCTGGCTCTGTACAAACAGAACAAAGAGCCACTGAAGAAACAAGTTCTGCATGTCCCTGTGGACAGAGAAGAAAGAAACTGACCTAAGTTTGAGCTCCCCTCGATGAAAAGGGACAATGCAGCTCACATTCTGGCCTGTGGGGTTTGTGGTTTTGCAAGAGCTAGGTCAGTACTACAGATCAGCCAAGTCATTGGCAAACTGCCTCAGGGGCACGTAGGAAACCCTCAAGTACATCTCAGTGGGGATAGAACTTGGATGTTTCTATTCAGGCTAAGGTGGCACAGCTATGGCTGTTGCTGGTGGACTCCTGGCAAGCTGTAAGGACTGGTGATACTACACAGAGGAGGTGGAGAAGGGGAAAGAAGGTGGCTTTATGCTTGTGGTAGTTTTGGAGTTAACACTCTACTTGTAGCTGATGTCCTGGTGTTAGGTTATAGGCTGGACTTGATGACCTCAGAGGTCTTCCCCAGCTCAGCTGAATAGGAGCCAGCAGTGTGCCCAGGTGGCCAAGAAAGCCACTGGCATCCTGGCTGGGATTAGAAATGCTGTGGCCAGCAGCAGCAGGAAGGTGATTGTCCCCTTGGACTTGGCTCTGGGGAAGCCACACCTTGCTTACTGTGTTCATTTTTGTGCACCTCAGCACAAGAGATTGTGGAGGTGCTGGAGGCAGTGCAGAGGAGAGCAAGGAAGCTGGGAAGGGCCTGGAGAGTAAATCTGCTGAGGAGAGACTGAAGGAGCTGGGGATGGGTAGTGTGAGACAGAGGAGGCTGAGGGCAGAGCTCATTGCTGTCTGCAGCTACCTGAAGGGAGGTTGTGGAGAGGTTGGTGCTGGGCTCTGCTCAGAGGGAATTAGGGATAGAACAAGAGGGAATGGCCTCAAGCTGCCACTGAGTGGGTTTAGACTGGACATGGGGAAACATTTTTTCATGGCAAGAGTGGTCTGGCATTAGAATGAGCTGCCCAGGGAGGTGGTGGAGTCGCCACCCCTGGCTGTGTTTGAAAGTCATTTGGATGTGGTGCTTGAGGATATGGTTTAAGGGTGAACTTTGTGATCCTGAGGGTCTTTTCCAAGCAGAACATTTGATTCTGTGATTCTGTGATCGTGGCTTGCTCACAGGGTTGGGAGGAGACTTTGGCAGGGATATAAATCTCCACACAACTTCTTTTGGAAGCAGCCCCTTCCCTCTGTGCTGCCTGCTGTCTTGGCACTGTCCAGATCACGACTCCTGGCTGTATCCCAGTGTTCTCCTAGATGCACTTACTGAATCTCCTCCCCTTATTTTCCCCAGTGTGTTTGGAAGACAAAGCCACACAATGGGGTTTGGAGAAGGAGTTTGATTTTGCACTTGGAGTGCTAGTTCCCAGGGGAAGACAAAAGAACCCAAAGCCCTACTCTTTCATTAGGATTAGTTGCTGCCTTTCAGTTTTGATGGCCCAGCTTTGATACCAGACTTTCTAGAGCACAAGGGTTGGCTGCAATCAACTTTAGCCAGGCCTCATGGCAAACACATCAGTGCAGTGTTCCTTTGGAAGCATTTCTTCTTCTCTTTCCCTATGGACATACTTCCAAGACATCCATGGGCTGAGGGTAAGTATAAGTTTGGTGTGAAATATGTTCATGGCTTAAATATAACATGGAGAGCTGGGTGAAGGCAAACCTCATGAAGTTCAGTAAGAACAAGTGCTGGGTCCTCCATCTGAGGAGCAATAACACAAGGCACCAGTACAGGTTGGAGATGTCCTGTTGGAAAGCAGCTCCATGAAGAAAGACCTTGGAGTGCTGGTGGGCAGCAAGTCCTGCATGGGCCAGCAAAGTGCCCTTGTGGCCAAGAAGGCCAATGGGGTCCTGGGGTGCATCAGGAAAAGTGTGGCCAGCAGGGCTAGGGAGGTTCTTCTCCCCCTCAAATCTGCCCTGCTGAGACCACACCTGCAATGCTGGGTCCAGTTTTGGGCTCCCCAGTTCAGGAGAGACAGGGACCTGCTGGAGAGAGTCCAGCAGAGAGCCAGGAGCATGAGTGGGGGACTTGAATCCACTGCCCTGTGGAGAGAGCCTGAGAGCCCTGGGGCTGTTGAGTCTGCAGCAGAGAAGGCTGAGAGGGGATCTGAGCAATGTGTGCAAAGAGCTGAGGGGTGGGTGTCAAGGGGAGGGGGCCAAGCTCTTCTGGGTGCTGCACAGCAAGAGCCAAGCAGCAATGGATGCAAACTGGAACAGAGAAGGTTTCAGCTCAAGAGGAGGAGAAACTTCTTTGGAGTGAGGGTGACAGAGCCCTGGAGCAGGCTGCCCAGAGAGGTTGTGGAATCTTCTTCTCTGGAGACTTTCCAAACCCACCTGGATGCATTCTTGTGCAGACTACCCTGGGTGATGCTGCCTTGGCAGGGAGGTTGGACTGGATGATCTCTGGAAGTCCGTTCCAACCTCTTAGGTTCTGTGATTCTGTGAATGTATTGATTTGGGTTTTGTTTCTGACAGGAAGAGTTGGCAGTAATGGCCTTGTGGAGGTGAAAAAGCAGTGTGCCTTGGCAGGCTGTCTTTATCTAGCAGCATTGCTTGGCTACAGGACTCTCTTCTGCACAAAGGCTCTGCACCAAGAGCAGCTTTCCCTCTCCCAGTGTCAAGCATGCACTGCTGGGCTAAGTTCAGGTAGCCTTTGCTAAACAGTATCATCCTGGATTTGCTTCCTGTGATCCCCTGCAGCGATGTGTAAATAAATCATGTCCCTCAAGGGTCCAGCTTAGCTTCTTCCCCTGTGCTTTGCTGCCTTCCAAAGCACTAATCCAGGTCCCCTTTTCTTAAAACCTGCCTTCAGTGAGTTTCCCATAGAACTGTCGCCAGAAATTGATGAGTTTCTCTTCAGGAGCCACAAAGCATTGATGTGCAAAGGGAAGGTAATACCATCCTGTCTCAGCATGGATTCTCTTGCCCAGGATACAAATACCATTTCATTTACCATTCACCTACTTCCAAGGTACTTTACTGAGCATGCTAAATCCTGGCAGACTCCCTGATTGTCCACCTTAACATTTACTAATCTTAGTCCAGCTTCGCTTTTGAGGTGTATGTACATCAGTTTAGAAATCATCACAGAACCTAAGAGGTTGGAAGGGACCTCCAGAGATCATCCAGTCCAAACCCCCTGCCAAGGCAGCGTCACCCAGAGTAGTTCACACAGGAATGCAGCCAGGAGGGTTTGGAAAGTCTCCAGAGAAGGAGACTCCACAACCTCTCTGGGGAGCCTGTTCCAGGGCTCTGTCACCCTCACTCTGAAGAAGTTTCTCCTCCTCTTGAGCTGAAACCTTCTCTGTTCCAGTTTTGCTCCTTGGCTTATTGCTGCTGACCACCAGAAAGAGCTTGGCCCCCTCCCCTTGACACCCACCCCTCAGCTCTTTGCACACATTGCTCAGATCTCCTCTCAGCCTTCTCTGCTCCAGACTCAACAGCCCCAGGGCTCTCAGGCTCTCTTTGCAGGGGAGATGCTCAAGTCCCTCACTCATGCTCCTGGCTCTCTGCTGGACTCTCTCCAGCAGGTCCCTGTCTCTCCTGAACTGGGGAGCACAAAACTGGGCCCAGCATTGCAGGTGTGGTCTCAGCAGGGCAGATTTGAGGGGGAGAAGAACCTCCCTAGCCCTGCTGGCCGCACTCTTCTTGATGCAGCCCCAGGATGCCATGAGGTCTTTTGGCCTGAAGGGCACATTGCTGGCCCATGCAGGACGACCTCACTCTTTGTACAGATATATTTACAGTTGGTATTTGGTTTTCTTTTTTTTTTATTTCTTAGTTTTCCTCTTTATTTCCTCATTCTGTCCTCTCAGACAGGTGTGACTTGCTCCTCTGCAGGCAGCATAGTGAGCCCCTGAAGGTGTCTGCTTCCTCCTTCAAGCAGAAATGACAAAGGGTTGGTAGTGAAAAGGCTGTTTCAGTGCAAATGCTGTTTTAATCTTTATTCTCCCCCATCTCCCTTCTCTTCTCTCCTCTCCATCTCCTATTTTCCCATTTTCCTTCTTTTTTTTTAAATCTCCTTCCTTTCTTCTCCATCTTCCTCTTCTGCCTCATCTCTCTCTTTTCCTCTCCATCTCCTATTTTCCCATTTTCCTTCTTTTTATCTCTTTCCTTTCCTCTCCATCTTCCTCTTTCTCCCCATCTTCCTCTTTCTCTCTTTCCTTTCCCCCCCCATCTTCTTTTCTTTCCTATTTCTTACCTTTATAAGAATTATAGAATCAACCAGGTTGGAAGAGATCTCCAAGATCATCCCATCCAGCCTATCACCCAGGCAGCACCACTCTATCTTCTACCATATCTGTCCCTTTTCCACCCCACACTGCATTTTCCCCTTTTATTCTCCAAACCCAGAGCACCTGAGTGCTGTTGGAGTCCCCCTCCCACCCCAGGTGTGATCACTTTGCCCTCAAACCCACTCCCTTTTTGATCTGTGTTCTGTTTTGGAGTCCCCTCCCACCCCAGGTGTGACCACTTTGCCCTCCCTGCCCCCTCCCCTTTATAATCAGCCCCAGGGAAGGCAGTAGCCCCAAGTTTGCCCATTTGGGCAGAGGGATCCTCCTCCCATCGTCACTGGTGAGTCCCTGTGGTGCACACTGGGTGACTGGTGGAGGGTTTCAAAGGCTGGGGGGCCTGGTTGGCCCCCCGGTCAGGTAGGAATAGGCTCACTGCTTGCTCTAACATCACTCATGGGTGCTGGCTGCATCTCCTTACCCTGCCTGAGCTCCTCTTTTCTAGCTGCTTCTTTTTGCCTAGTTACAAGACCAAGATGGAAGTGAAATTCTAGATCCGTGGTATGGGACCTGGTAAGTAATGTCTGCTAATTTGCTATCAGCTTGGTCAAGGACAGTCAAATGACTTAATTACACATAACAACTATTCCCTAAAGACTTGGAAGAACACAGATAAATGTAACTAATCTCTCTTTATTTATTCCCTGCAAACCAAAGCCTAAGGGGTTCTGGAGAAGGGGAAAAAAAACCCAAGAGAAAAAGGAAAGCATCTCTGTTAACGTCACTAGAGCTGCACGATGCTCGGATCTCCACCGCAGCCCACGGACATCCTTGCTGCTGCCATCGTGTCGTGAAGTAACAACTCGTGTCAAGGGCGGCGCTGTCAAAGGTTGGTTTGGTTGCTTGCTCTTGCAGTTCCCCCGCGCTACCACTGGAGGGCATCTTCTGCAGGCTGCTGAAGTGCCATCGGCCGGGTAGGGGACTTCAGGGGCTTGTCGCCTTCGGAAGTGGGTCAGATGCCAGGGGCTGTGCATCTCCCCACGTTTCCATGTCTGTGTCATAAATAAGACATCCACGCACACGTTACATGGAATTCACAGAATCAACCAGGTGGGAAAAGACCTCTAAGATCATCAGGTCCAACCTGACACCTTCTAATTGACTAAACCAGGGCACCAAGTGCCTCATCCAGCCTCCTTTTAAACACATCCGGGGACAGCGACTCCACCACCTCCCTGGGCAGCCCTTTCCAATGCCAATCACTCTTGCTGGGAAGAACTTCTTCCTAACATCCAGCCTAGACCTGCCCCAGCACAACTGGAGGCTGTGTCTCCTTGTTCTGTTGCTGGTTGCTTGGCAGAAGAGATCAAGCCCACCTGGTTACAGCCTCCCTTCAGGTAGTTGTAGAGAGCAATGAGGTCTGCCCTGAGCCTCCTCTTCTGCAGGCTGCACACCCCCAGCTCCCTCAGCCTCTCCTCACAGGGCTGAATGGGAATTTACAAGGCAGGAGTGAAGTGACAACCCTGCTGGTTGTCAAGGAAGGGACAGCTTCTGCTCACTTACACCCTGGGACAGGAGAAGAGGGAATAGATGTTAACTGCAGCACAGGAAGTTCCACGTCAATATGAGCAACAACTTCTTTCCTGTAAGGGTCCCAGAGCCCTGGCACAGGCTGCCCAGAGAGGTTGTGGAGCCTCCTTCTCTGAGGCCTTTCCAGCCTTGTCTGGATGTGTTCCTGTGTGACCTGTGCTAGATGATATGGCCCTGCTGTGGCAGGGGGCTCAGGCAGGAAGATCTCCAGAGGTGCCTTCCAACCCCTAACATCCTGTGATCCTTATGCTCTTAGTTGTAGAAGTGTCTTCCCATTGCTCCTGGCTTCCTCAGTTGGCTGACTGGATAGAAGGAAGGAGGAAGTCAGAGAGTTTCCATAGCTCCATCCAGTTCTAGGCATGGCTGCCAGCCCTATCTCCAGTGGGTGACTATCTGTATACTGGGGCTACCTTGAAAATTGCCTTGAGTCCCATATCCCCAACAGGCCAGTGCTGAGTAGCCACTGCTTCCTCCTTACATTGCCACAGCAGCTTCTCTTTACTGGAGAATAAAATATGATTGCAATCAGGAGAGACAAAGCTTCAGATGAGTCTGCACTTCCCTTCCTTCCGTGATTACACTGCTCCAGGTGATGTCTTCTCTTCAAGTCATCACAACAGCAATCTGAGAGGTGGGATCTCTGCTCCTGGCATCTAAACAAGAGGAGTTTTCACTGGAATGCTACCTGATTAGCATTAAAATGCTCTGCCATTGCAACACAGACCTGCCTGTGCTTCAGCCTGTGCCCTAACTTGGTCCACGTCTCCAATAATCACAGAAGCATTCAGGTTGGAGAAGCCACTCAGGATCACCAAGTACCAACCCAGAGCCCTACTCTACAAGGTGCATTCTGAACTGTAGCCCTGAGCACCACATCCAAATGACCTTCAAACACATCCAGGGGTGGTGACTCCACCACCTCCCTGGGCAGCTCATTCCATTTAGATCTTGTCAGCTTCACCTTTCCATCTGGGACAGAAGCTGTGGTTCCTGAAGTTACAAGAGTCAATCCATGCTTCACATCCTGCTTTCTGCATAGGAAAATGTCTTGTGAGAGGTGGGTGGTGATCTTTGACCACAGAAACATCCAGGTTGGAAAAGCCTCTCAGGATCACCAAGTCCAACCCAGAACTCTACAAGGTGCATTCTAAACCATAGCCTCAAGCAGCACATCCAAACCACTTTCAAACACATCCAGGGTGGGTGACTCCACCACCTCCTTGGGCAGCTCATTCCAGTCCCTGACCACTCTCTCCCTGATAAGACTTTTTCCTAATGTCCAATCTAAACCTCCCCAGCCTCAGCTTGAAGCCATTCCCCCTTTGTTCTCTCTCCAGTTCCCTGTGAGAAGAGCCCAGCAGCAGCCTCTCCACAATGTCCTTTCAGGTAGACAGCAATGAGGTCTCCTCTTCCTCATACTAAACACCCCCAGCACCATGCACCAACCAAATGCTGAAAGGATCTCCAGGTTGAAGAGAGGTCTGGGGAGTGCCAAGGAAAGTCTTATTTGTGCAGTGGGTGAGGGAAGGCTCCCAGCTCTCATTCCTCTACCTACTGAGGTGTGGAGGGACCACGATGAACCCAGACAACTCCTCCTTCAACACCACACTTCAAAAACCACAGAATAGAATAGAAAATAGAACAGAATAGAATCAACCAGGTTGGAAGAGACCTCCAAGCTCATCCAGGCCAACCTAGCACCCAGCCCTATCCACTCAACCAGACCATGGCACTAAGTGCCTCATCCAGGCTTTTCTTGAACACCCCAAGGGACGGTGACTCCAGCACCTCCCTGGGCAGCCCATTCCAATGCCAATCACTCTCTCTGCCAACAACTCCCTCCTAACATCCAGCCTAGACCTCCCCTGGCACAGCTTCAGACTGTGTCCCCTTGCCTGGCAGAAGAGCCCAACCCCAGCTGGCTACAACCTCCCTTCAGGTAGTTGCAGACAGCAATGAGCTCTGCCCTGAGCCTCCTCTGCTGCAGGCTGCACACCCCCAGCTCCCTCAGCCTCTCCTCATAGGGCTTGTGCTCCAGGCCAGAAACCAGCAAAGACCCAGAGCAAGGCCTGTGCTGTGTGCCAAAACGTTTTAAAAAGCATTGCAGCAGTCATGGCAGAGAGAAAAAAGAAACAAAACCCAAACTCAGACCCCCTCAGGAGAGGAGGAAAAAAAAAAATAGAGACCGTAATAAATTGTGACTAAAAGACAAAGCAGAGCAAAAAAATCCCTCCCTAACACACAGGCACACAAAAGATGGAGGGGGGGGAAAAAAGGCAGCCTGATTCTATTAACCAAGTATTAACACCTCTGGCTAAAGAAACCCTGCTAAAAAATACAAGAGAAGAGGAAGGATTAACATTTTCAATAAAGGGGAGCAGATATTGCAGTGCTAATCAGCAGCACTCTCCACTGACAGGAGGGTGGAAAATAATGTTCTGGAGAGTGTGAAACAGAGCAGCAGGTTCACAGGCAAAGAACTGGAGGTTGCTGCCAGCCAGTGACAAATAACCTGGTTAGAAATGGTGGATTAGGGGAATTCTCTGCACGGAATAGTGGCTATGCAAGAGGTCCCAGCATCCCTGTGCCTGCCTGAGCTGCACATCTGCCAGAGGGTGCTCTGGTAAGGGCCTTAGCACTAAACACCCAGGGCATGTTTGGCATCAATCACAGAATCATAGAATGAACCAGGTTGGAAGAGACCTCCAAGATCATCCAGTCCAACCTAGCACCCAGCCCTGTCCAATCAACCAGACCATGGCACTAAGTGCCTCATCCAGGCTTTGCTTCAACACCTCCAGGCACAGCGACTGCACCACCTCCCTGGGCAGCCCATTCCAGTGCCTGAGCACCCACTCAGGAAAGAACTTTCTCCCAACAGCCAACCTAAACCTCCCCTGATGCAACTTGAGGCCATTTCCTTTTGTCCTATCATTAGTAACTGGGGAGAAGAGACCAGCTCCAGCCTCACTACAACCTCCTTTTAGGTAGTTGTAGAGGACAATAAGGTCCCCTCTCAGCCTCCTCTTCTCCAGATTACACACCCCCAGCTCCCTCAGCCGCTGCTCATAGGCGATGTTTGCCAGACCTCTCCCCAGCCTCATCACCCTTCTCTGCCCCTGCTCCAGCACCTCCATGTCCCTCCTGTGCTGTGGTGACCAAAGCTGGACACAGGACTGGAGGTGTGGGCTCACCAGTGCTGAGTACAGCACCATTTTCTAGTCACCAGGTTTGGAAAAACAGAGCCCTAAATGTCCTGCTAAACACTGCATCATCTCCAGGAGCCCCCGAGGTACATAGTGTTCTCCTGAGTAGCTCTGTAGCAAAATGACTTCTCCTCTTGTGCTGCTTGTCCTTGTAGTGGGAGCCAGCCTGCTACATCAAGAGGCAAGTGGAAAGACAGGAAATGATGTTCAGTCTGGAGAGATGTTGCTCTTTCCCTCTCTTCATGCAACCCTCCAGTACAATGACAGCCATTTCTTACTGGGCTCTTTGGGTACCACCCTTGTGCGCCTTGAATAGAGTCATAGAGGGGTTTAGGTTGGAAGGGACCTCAAAGATCATCCAGTTCCAACCCCCTGCCATAGGCAGGGACACCTCCCACTAGAGCAGATCACTCAAGGCCTCATCTAACCTGGCCTTGAGCACCTCCAGGGAGATTGTGGAGCACAGAATCACCCAATGTGATCAAAAATCACATTGGGTGATTCTGTGCTCCACAGCCTCCCTGGGCGACCTGTGCCAGTGTCTCACCACCCTCAACCTGTGCCATTGTCTCACCACCCTCCCTGCCAAGAACTTCTTCCTGATATCCAGTTTAAATCCCCCTCCAGCTCTGCCACTTTAAACCCATTCCTCCTCATCCTCTCATTGCAAGACCTTGTCAAGAATCCTTCCTGTAGAAACCCCTCTTGCTCCTTGCCCTGAAGCAGGCACTGAGTGAATTGACATTGATGTTGTACAACAGAGGCACTGTTTTGCTCGTGCCTAAAAGATGTTTTTCTTTGAGGAGGCTGCAGATAGACATGGTATTACCTTCCTCCAAACACACAGGCTTTGAGAGGGAGAAAAATGATCCCCTCTTGAGACTTCCAGGGCATTTAAGTAGGCAGAATTTAATTACTGACAGCCTATTAGGGTGTTCTCTGAGCTTCTTGGAACAAGAACGAAGCAGTAGCAGGAGCAGGAGTGCAGACGACTCAACATGTTTACCCAGAGAGCTCCTTCCCAAGTTTGCTGAATCATGAACAGCTCTGGAGATCCTCTCCCTGGTGCTGGTTTCAGTCTGTGCTGCTTGAGGGTACAGTGCTCAGCTTTAAAATGTATTTTGTTCCAGCTGGGCACTAAAGATCATAGAAGCAGTCAGGGTTGAAAGGGAGCACAAGGATCATCTAGTTCCAACCCCCCTGCCATGCCCAGGGACACATCTTACATCAATTTAGCATCTTAAATCAATTTACATCTTACATCAGTTTACATCTTACCTCAATTTACACCTTACCTCCATTTAGCATCTTACCTCCATTTACATCTTCCCTCCATTTACATCTTACCTCCATTTTATATCTTATTTATACAGAAGTGTTGGCAGCAGGGTGAGGGAGGTGATTCTTTCCCTCTGCTCTGCTCTGGTTAGACCCTACCTGGAGTGCTGCATCCAGTTCTGGAGCCCCCATTACAGGAGGGATGTGGAGATGCTGGAGTGTGTCCAGAGAAGGGCCACTGGGTTGATCAAAGGGCTGCAGCAGCTCTGCTGTGAGCACAGACTGAAAGAGTTGGGGCTGTTGAGTCTGGAGAAGAGAAGGCTCCCAGGTGACCTTCTTGTGGCCTTCCAGGATCTGAAGGGGGCTACAAAAAAGCTGGGGAGGGACTTTTTAGGCTCTCAGGGAGTGACAGGACTGGGGGTAATGGAGCAAAGCTGGAGGTGAGGATATTCAGAGTGGATATGAGGAGGAAGTTGTTGAGCATGAAAGTGGTGAGAGCTTGGAATGGGTTGTGCAGGGAGGTGGTTGAGGCTCCATCCCTGGAGGTGTTTAAGGCCAGGCTGGATGAGGCTGTGGGCAGCCTACTCTAGGGTAGGGTGTCCTTGGGGGTTGGAACTGGCTGCTCCTTGTGGTCCCTTCCAACCCTGACGGATTCTATGATTCTGTGATTGTATCTTACCCTAAAATTTAGCATCTTACCCCAAAATGGAGCATCTTACCCCAATTTAGCATCTTACATCAAGACATTCTGTTAAATTTTGGCTTAGGTCTTACTGGAACTTTTGCTGTTGAATATTCATCCTACCATGAAATTATTTCATACGAACTTCTCTTTGTTGTTGTTGTTGTTGTTGTCTTGTGGTTTTGTTTTACATATAAATAAGTTAAAGCCTGTGAAGAGGATCTTTCCATGCTCATGTTTGTCATTTTTTTTTGGCTTGAACATTCAATTGCTTAGAAGTTTTGTATTTCTCCTGGAAATTAAAAAGTAAGCAAAAAAGCAAGCAAAAGAGATACTCAAGCTGAAATCATTTTCCTTCTTCCCCCCATTAACCTGTATCATAGAATCATAAAATCAACCAAGTTGGAAGAGACCTCCAAGCTCATCCAGTCCAACCTAGCACCCAGCCCTGGCCAATCATAGAATCAACCAGGTTGGAGGAGACCTCCAAGCTCATCCAGCCCAACCTAGCACCCAGCCCTGGCCAATCAGCCAGACCATGGCACTAAGTGCCTCATTCAGGCTTGTCTGGAACACCTCCAGGGCGATGGCAACTCCACCACCTCCCTGGGCAGCCCATTCCAATGCCAATCACTCTCTCTGCCAACAACTTCTTCCTAACATCCAGCCTAGACCTGCCCTGGCACAGCTTGAGGCTGTGTCCCCTTGTTCTGTTGCTGCTTGCCTGGCAGAAGAGACCCACTTGGCTACAGCCTCCCTTCAGGTAGCTGCAGACAGCAATGAGCTCTGCCCTGAGCCTCCTCTTCTGCAGGTGCAGGTGTGTGGAGTGCACAAAATCTCATCCCTGCACTCTGTGAAAGATGCAAGCCTGAGGTTTCTCTGAAGCTTCCTCAGGGGCCCTTCAGTTCACAAGAACACTGTTACCAAGAGATTAAATGAATTAAATCCTGATGATTGTTCTGTACTGAACATCTTGCAGTCCAGGATATTTAAACAGATAGCAGGGAGGGTGGAGGGGAGATCATTTGCCAGAGTATTTTTCCCCCTCCCTGGCTTTAAATAATAGTTTCATGGGGGCAGGAAGGAGAACAGAGTGGGGCAGGGTTGGGGGAGGTTGTGGAAATCTGCTGGTTCTGGAAAAGATCTGCTGGTTATGAGTGAGGAAATTCCTCTTACAAATGCAATGTTGAGAACAGAAGAGACTGCTCTGTGAGAGGCACTTGGCCTAAACAACACAGAAGCTGCCCAGACAGGAATCAGAGGGTTTCAGATTGATGTAATGTGAAGCCACAGCCTGCCCTGGCAGGGCTGGGCACTGGTGGCTGCTACCAAGGGAGCTCCTCTGTGTCAGTTCTCTGCACCTTCTTATAGGTTGAACTCAATGATCTTGAATTCCAACCTGGTTAATTCTGTGATTCTGGGGGCAAAGAGAGTCACAGCCTAGTGCCATGATGGTGCCTTCTCTGGACTGCATCAGCAGCAGTGTGGCCAGCAGGGCAAGAGAAGTGATTCTCTCTCTCTTTACTCTGCTCTCATGAGACCCTACCTGGAGCCCTGTGTGCAAGAAGGACATGGAACTCTTGGAGCCAGTCCAGAGGAGGCCACCAAGATGCTCAGAGGGCTGCAGCAGCTCTGCTCTGAGGACAGGCTGAGAGAGTTGGGGCTCTGCAGCCTGGAGAAGAGAAGGCTTCCAGGAGACCTTGGAGTGTCCTTCCAGTATCTGAAGTAGGCTACAGGAGGGCTGGGGAGGGACTATTGCCAAGGTCTTGCAATGACAGGACGAGGAGGAATGGGTTTAAAGTGTCAGAGGGAAGATTTAAACTGGAGGTTAGGAAGACTCCACAACCTCCCTGGACATGTTCAGGGACATTTGCAAGCCATATAGCAGGTCCAGATCTGCTCCTAAATGTATATCCCCTTCTGGTTTTCCTCCTGAATTGATTTTTCCCTTCTGGTTTTCCTCCTGAATCTATTTCCCCTTCTAGTTTTCCTCCTTTATTTCTTTTCCCTTCTAGTTTTCCTCCTGAACTTATTTTCCCTTTCTAGTTTTCTTCCTGAATCTATTTTCCCCTTCTAGTTTTCCTCCTCAGTTTCTTTTCCCTTCTAGTTTTCCTCCTGAATTCATCTCCCCTTCTGTTTTTCCTGCATGAGCCTGTTTCCTGTGGAGAAGAATGGGGAAGGGAAGTCTGAAGCAGAAGGGTTTCACTGCTGTGGCTAAAAGCCGTCTGAGCAGCCTCCCTCCTGTGGGCTCTCCTCTCTGTCTCACCAAGGTAAGCTCCTATGTATTTTTAATGGGCAACTTATTACCAATCAAGCCTCTGTCCTTGGGCTGGCACACGAGGCTGGATGCTCTGCACTCTTTCATCAGGCTGGGTCTCCTGGGGACAGCAGCTCATTACGACGTCAACTGTCCCTGCCCTTTGCAGGGAGCCTCGCCAAGGTCATATCAGGAGGTGATGGATACAGGCGAGCTTTAACCCTTGACCTTGACTTTCCTGGTGTTGAGTGCTAATAAATCTGCATTTCAGGGTAGAGCTTTCCTCCCAGCTGCCCTTTGTTTGGGAAAGGGGATGACATGCTGACACACAACAGGTTGCATTTCCTAGGGCAGTGCTTGGGACAGTGCCTTACCCTGCCCTGGCCACACAGGAAGACTTCTTTCTGGAGTCATGGAGTGCTGGCACAGGCTGCCCAGAGGGGTTGTGGAGTCTCCTTCTCTGGGGACTTCCAAGCCCTGTCTGGATGTGTTCCTGCACAACCTGTGCTCGATTATGTGGTCCTGCTTTATATGGGGTGCATTAAGAAGAGTGTGGCCAGCAGATCAAGGGAGGTTCTCCTCCACCTCTACTCTCTGCCCTGACAAGACCCCTTCTTGAGTACTGCGTTCTGTTTGGGGCTCCCCAGTTGCAGAGGGACAGGAATCTGCTGGGGAGGGTCCAGCAGGGGGCTACAAGGATGATGAGGGGACTGGAGGGCATGGCTGATGAGGAGAGGCTGAGGGACCTGGGGCTGCTTAGTCTGGAGAAGAGAAGGTTGAGAGGGGATTATAACTATCTGAGGGCTGGGGGTCAGGAGGGGGGGACAGGCTCTGCTCACTGCTCCCTGGGGTAGGACAAGGAGCAATGGATGGAAGCTGCAGCACAGGAGGTTCCAGCTTCACACAAGGGGGAACTTCTCAACTGTAAGGGTCCCAGAGCCCTGGCACAGGCTGCCCAGAGAGGTTGTGGAGTCTCCTCTGGAGCCTTTCCAGCCCTGTCTGGATGTGTTCCTGTGTGCCCTGAGCTAGATTGGATTGTCCTGCTCTGGCAGCGGGAGTTGGACTGGATGATCTCCTTGGGTCCCTTCCAACCCCTAACATGCTGTGATCCTGCTATGGCAGGGGGGTTGGACCTGAAGATCTCCAGAGGTCTCTCCCCATCCCTAACATCCTGTGATGCTGTCAGGACTTGGGCATCTGGCAAGGCTGAAATCACAAGGTGGGCTGAGACCCTTTGGGTACACTTATGTCACTGTCTCTAGTGGTTAAAAAGGAGTCCCCTCTCTGTCACTCACAGAGAACCAGAAGGGGGAAATAAGTCTTTTGAAAAGCATTCAGAAAACACAGAGATATACTTCAGGAGCAACCTTCAGCTTCCCCACCCTACTCAGCAGCTTTTAGCCAGCTGAGCAGAAAGCTCTTCCCAAGACTATTCTCTTTATGTCCAAGAAGGTTGTGGTGGTTTGGGTTAGCTTCAAACTAGCACAAAGGAGCAACCCCAGTGAGGGAGAGGCCTCTCCTCTTGTTTGTCTTTCTTCCTCTATTCCTTTAATTAACTTTCTCCAAATGCTCACTCTTTGCTTCCCCCCCCTCCAACCTTTGTCCATTCTCATGCCCTTTCCCTCATCTGTCTTTGGAGAAGAGCAGTTCCTCACTCCATCCTCTGCAGCATTTTTCCTGAGGAGATGGAATGCTGCTGGCTCTCAGGTTTCCCAGTGCTGAAAAGGTCCATTTGAGGCACACTTCAACACACATTGCAGAAGGAGCAAATGAATGTCCCAGGCTGGTGCAGCATGCTTCCAAACACTTGGTTTTCTCTGCTGATGAAAAGTAGTGCCCTAAAACTTGCAGTGCATGAAGGCTGACTCTGGTAAGTGAGGTGGAAAAATTAGCTCCTGCATAGAGCTTCCCTCAACCACTCTGGGCACTTTGCTGCTGTCATCTTCTAGGGAAGTTAAATTGCTTTGTTCCCTGTGTCCAGTTAGGTCTGTAATCAACTCAGCAGAACGTGGAGCAGCAGTGTGCTGAGATCTGGTGTATCTATTTTGTCAGAGGATATGTTCAGATAGATCTTGAGTTAGGGTAAGGACCCATGAGGGGATCCCATCCAGGATCTCTGGATCCTCCTTGCAGCCCATGGAAGACTCCACACTGGTGGATGCATCTCTCTGGGCTTATAGCAACCTGCTCTAGTCGAGGATGTCTCAGCTTATTGCAGCAGTGGTCTGATTAGATGACCTTTAGAGGTCCCTTCCAACCCAAACCATTCTGTGATTCTATGATCAGATGGGAGGTGGTTTCTGCACACTGCAGGAGAAATGCCAAGCCCCAGAATCATAGAATCAGCCAGGTTGGAAAAGACCTCCAAGCTCCTCCAGCCCAACCTAGCACCCAGCCCTATCCAGTCAACCAGACCATGGCACTAAGTGCCTCATCCAGGCTTTGCTTCAACACCTCCAGGGATGGCAACTCCACCACCTCCCTGGGCAGCCCATTCCAGTGCCAATCACTCTCTCTGGGAAGAACAAATTCCTGATAAAGGGCTTTATTTATAATTTCATGTGGACATTCAAGCTTGCTGTCAAGAAAAGCAGCCAGCAGTAGAGCCAGAAGGTGAGCTCTAGAAGCAGCAGGGTTAGCAGGTAAGAGCAACTGCCTCAAATACCTGGAAAACAAACGCTATGAGGAGAGGCTGAGGGAGCTGGGGGTGTGCAGCCTGCAGAAGAGGAGGCTCAGGGCAGAGCTCATTGCTGTCTGCACCTCCCTGAAGGGAGGTTGTAGCCAGGTGGAGTTGGTCTCTCCTCCCAGACAACCAGCAACAGAACAAGGGGACACAGCCTCAAGCTGTGCCAGGGCAGGTCTAGGCTGGATGTTAGGAGGAAGTTGTTGGCAGAGAGAGTGATTGGCACTGGAATGGGCTGCCCAGGGAGGTGGTGGAGTTGCTGTCCCTGGAGGTGTTCAAGCAAAGCCTGGATGAGGCACTTAGTGCCATGGTCTGGTTGACTGGACAGGGCTGGGTGCTAGGTTGGCCTGGATGAGCTTGGAGGTCTCTTCCAACCTGGTGATTCTATGATTCTCTGATTCCCTCCTGAGCTGTCTGCCTGGCCAGGCTTTGTCCTGTGACTCTGCCATTTGTTTGAACTGATTTATTACCACAAGCACATTCAGCTGCTTCTTTCTGGTTCTCCATAGGGTAAATAGCTGCAGTGAAACCTTTATCCCTTCTAAGTCTCACAGTTTGTGAGAGGAAGAGTTCACAACCCTGCAGCTAACCAGAACAGCACTTAGGAGAAGTGAGACCTTTCTTCACAGCTGTTTTGCCAAGCCTAACATCAGCCTCCATGGTCAGCCAAGGTGATAACTGATGTCAGAGACGTTCAGCATGGCACAACTCTTTTGCATCTAGGGCAGGCTCTCGGAGCTGTCACTGGCCTCATCCTGCTCTCTCTTTGCATAGCTATTTCTGACAAATGCCCATTTTCTCCTTGGTTGAATTCTCTCCAGCCCTGGCATAGTTTGCAGAGACCAAACCAGAAGCTACCCCAGCAGGTCAGCAATCCATAAAGTGGAGAAGCAAGAAGGGCCAAGAAGGAAATGGAAATAGAATTACCTTCCTCCAGTGAGGCAACCCAAACAGCAGTTGTGTTTTTCACAACTCTCAGAGTACTCTGTAGAGGAAGAAGGCATAAATGAAGACAGAGTGGGAATAAACAGAACAAAAGTGGCCTTTCAGTGGCAAATGAGATAAAACCATACCATTAGGTCATGAGGCACTGTCAGCCCAGATGGGCACTCTGATGGTTGTGTAAGATTGCCAGCAAAGCCTCATCCAGCTCAAGTATGAAGTCATGCTTTTGGCTGAGCAGGAAGCTTTCCTTTTGCATTCTGCTTCTTTGTGAATTCTTCTGCTTGCTTTGCAAGCAGGACATCTTTTTTTTCCTGTGTCCCTTCATATCTGTCTCCTATTTCCCCTTTTACTCATCTATAACTGTGCTGTGGGTGTTAAAATTGAGGTGCATTGGGTCCTGTGGCAATACTGACCCACTACTGACATGCTGAGTAGTATGTCAGGCTTCTGGGAGGTGAGAGGATCCACATCATGGCACATCTCTAGTGCTGAGGATCCACATCATGGCACATCTCTAGTGCTGAGGATCCACATCATGGCACATCCCTAGTGCTGAGGATCCACATCTCTGCTGCTGAGGATCCACATCATGGCACATCTCTAGTGCTGAGGATCCACATCATGGCACATCTCTAGTGCTGAGGATCCACATCTCTGCTGCTGAGGATCCACATCATGGCACATCTCTAGTGCTGAGGATCCACATCATGGCACATCTCTAGTCTCCCTTCTGCTGTGATGGGACATGGAGCAGATGACATCAGCTTAGGAGCAGGAGGTGATTGCTTTTCATGTCAGAGCATGAGGCTTGATGGATTTGTCTCCATCAGGGAACTTCCTGTTAGCTACAAGTTGTACAGTCTGGAGAAGAGAAGGCTCCAAGGAGACCTTATTGTGGCCTTCCAGTATCTGAAGGCAGCTACAGGAAAGCTGGTCAGGGACTTTTTAGGGTGTCAGGTAGTGATAGGACTCGGGGGGGATAGAGCAAAATTAGAAGTGGGTAGATTCAGATTGGATGTTAGGAAGAAATTCTTCACGCATGAAGGTGGTGAGAGCCTGGCACAGGTTGCCCAGAGAGGTGGTGCAAGCCTCATCTCTGGAGGTGTTTAAGGCCAGACTGGATGTGCCTCTGAATAACCTGCTCTAGTGTGAGGTGTCCCTGCCTGTGGCAGAGGGGTTGGAACTGGATGATCCTTGAGGCCCCTTCCAGCCCTGACATTTGACTGCTCCTATGATCCTGTGTGATGCAGGTCTCCTAGTGAATGACAAGCAGTGTGAGCTTGCTGCAGCAACAGAAGGCAAGTGGAATAGTTATTTTTAATGCCCATGGGGCACCCTTTGTCCAGATTCCTCCTTTACCCTCTCCTTACATCACTGCTCTTTAAGATTCAGAAGTTGCCATGTGCCCTCAGCATGGCTGCAGGAGGGGGAGAAATAAACAAGTTTGCTTCTCTGCCTTAGCCACAGTGAAGCAAACAAAAAACCCCAAACCCAAAGCTGTGCACCTTTTGCAAACAGGATTGAATATCTTCCTCCTTGTAGCCTGCCAAGTAGAAACCTTTACAGGAAGAGATAGAGGCATAAGCTGGAGCGAGAGAGCTGCCTCTGTCTCCCAGGTCAGGGAGAGGTCAGTGCACATTAAATGAGTATTGCTGCTGCTTCTGTTAGAACAAGGCCTGAGCAGTTCAAAGCCAGGCTGCATCATCTGTGCCTGAAAATCATTTGCAGTGCTGCTTCCTGAGCAGCAGATTGGCTTCCCATTACACAGGCTAATGAGAAAGTGTCACAAGTGGTCTTGGTAATAATGTTGCAGCAGAAGCTCCTTGTGCCTTTCCTCCCCCCCCCTGCCCCCTTCCATTCCCTGCACATTTGCAGAGATTTTGATTTTAAAAGAAAGGAAGGAAGAAGAAAAAAAAAATCTATTGGCTAGGGCTGGGTGCTAGGTTGGACTGGATGAGCTTGGAGGTCTCTTCCAACCTGGTTAGTCTGTGATTGGCCAGGGCTGGGTGCTAGGTTGGACTGGATGAGCTTGGAGGTCTCTTCCAACCTGGTTATTGTGTGACTGGACAGGGCTGGGTGCTAGGTTGGACTGGATGAGCTTGGAGGTCTCTTCTAACCTGGTTAGTCTGTGATTGGACAGGGCTGGGTGCTAGGTTGGACTGGATGAACTTGGAGGTCTCTTCCAACCTGGTTATTGTGTGATTGGACAGGGCTGGGTGCTAGGTTGGACTGGATGAGCTTGGAGGTCTCTTCCAACCTGGTTGGTTCCATGATATATATGTATATAAAGAACTTGTTCTTTTCCGTCCTCAGCCTCAAAGTACTGAACCTGGAAATCAAAGCAGTGGGATCAAGAGAACTGGAAGCTAGAGGCTCATGTGCTTACATCTCTACCCAGCTGCTATTGCACTAAAGCCCTCAGCACAGCAGAGCTGTTGGCTCCCATGGGCACCTCTCTGGCACTATCAGGATTTGCCAGATAAAAGCATCAGGTTTTGAGACTTAACCTTTCTTTGCAACATCGCCATCCCACCTCTCCCTGGACTTCTCCCTAGCTGCCAACAGTACAGCAGAAAGTGGCCTCTGATCCCTGCAATCTCATGCCACTTTGAAGTAAAGACTCTGAGTCAGGACAGAAAAGATGCTGGCCACAGACTGGAGTTTACCACAGAGCCTCCTGAGTCAGAGGGAGAGTCTCTGACAGGAGTGCAGCAGTGTGGGGAACTCTGCCTGGGCTGATGTGGCCACAGTGGTGCTAAGCTGCTGCTTTGCAAACTCTCCTTGGCCATGCAGTTGGGTGGCTGAGGGGGCAACACAATGCCCCCTACCCTTTAAGCCACTCTTGTTTCCAATGCAGCTCCAGGGAGAATCACAGAATCATAGAACTTTAGAGGTTGGAAGGGCCCTCCAGAGATCATCCAGACCAACCTCCCTGCCAGGGCAGGATCACCCAGGGCAGTCTGCACAGGAATGCAGTCAGGAGGGTTTGGAAAGTCTGCAGAGAAGGAGACTCCACAACCTCTCTGGGCAGCCTGCTCCAGGGCTCTGTCACCCTCACTCCAAAGAAGTTTTTCATCCTGTTGAGCTGAAACCTTCTCTGTTCCAGTTTGCCTCCATTGCTCCTTGGTTTATTGCTGCTGACCACAGAAAAGAGCTTGGGCCCCTCCACTTTGTGTTGTTTAGCCTGGAGAAGTGGAGGCTGTGGGCAGACCTTATTGCTCTCTACAACTACCTGAAAGGAAGCTGTAGTGAAGTAGGTGTTGGGACTCTTCTCCCAAGGAACTAACAATAGGATGAGAGGAAATGACCTCGAGTTGTGCCAGGGGAGGTTTAAGTAATAATATGAAATAACTTATTACTGCAAGAGTGGGCAGGGAGTGGGACAGGCTGCCCAGGGAGGTGGTGGAGGCACCATCCCTCAAGGTGTGCAAGAAATGGGTAGGCATGGCACTTCAAGACATGGTTTGATGTCCATGGTGGTGTTGGGTTGATGGTTGGACCTGAGGATCTTAGACCTCTTTTCCAAGTTTTATGTTTCCATGCAGAGAAGACCCCCAGGTACTCTGCCCTGCTGTCCCAATTTAGGGCCACAAGCATACCCAGGACTGGAGGACAGAAAGGACTATGGTGTTGTTTAAGGGGGACCTAGGATCCCTCCAACTACCACACCTATGTATGCTCACAGGGCTCCAGGGCAGCTCAAAGGCTTAGGTCCTCGCTCTCCTGAATATCAGCCTGGATCACTGCTGCAGTGCCATCTAAATGTTTCACCTGGACATCTTCTCTGGTGTCACAGCTCAGTGACTCACTGGTTCCCAGCCAGATCTCACCCTGATGAGGTGCCAGAAACTTTCACAGAGTCACAGAACTACAGGGGCTGGAAGGGACCTTGAAAGCTCATCCAGTGCAACCCCCCTGCCAGAGCAGCAGCACCCAGAGCAGATCACACAGGAACACATCCAGGCAGCTCTTGAAGATCTCCAGAGAGGGAGACTCCACAATAACCCCTGGGCAGCCTCTTCCAGACTTCTGTCACCCTCACAGGGATAAAATTTCTTCTGTTTCCATGGAACTTCCTCTGGCTCAGCTTCCACCCATTGCCCCTTGTCCTGGCATGGGGCAGCAGAGCCTGGCTCCAGCCTCTTGGCACTCACTCTACACATCTTTATAACCATCCATGAGGTCCTCCCTCAGGCTCCTCTTCTCCAAGAAGCACAGCCCTAGCTCCCTCAGGCTCTCCTTCTAAAAGAGATGTTCCATTCCCTTCATCCAGCCAATACTGAAGTAAACTCTGGGCCTGAGCACATCAATTTGTCTGCAACTTTGAAACGAGCCATCGATCCTGAGCCCAGGAAGTTAAACTGGAGCATCCTTCGTGCTTAATTCTCATCAGAAGCCACAGTACATTCTGTGATAAATTGCAGGTTGCAGATGGAAATAACAAAAAGGGTCAAAGACCACAAAGGTGCATTCTTAGCTCTGTGCACCTGCCTTTTTTTTTCCTGTGTATGCCTGCTTTTTGACTCCCCAGAGCAGCTCCTACCTTCAGGTATCACATAGATCAGGCTCTCTTTTGTAGAAGAAGGGATGGCTATTATAAAACTAGAAGGTTACTAAGGAAATGGAGATTTAGAGGAGAGTTTTCTTGGCCATTGGTTAAAAGTTTGCCTTAATTGGCTGTGAGAGCTATTTCAGGAGCAGGCCAGGCTCACAGCCTGAGACTGGCACTGGTTGCCTCTCCTCCCTGCAACAGATAATTGTACTGCAGCTTGATGAGAACTCAAAAGCTGGGGAAAAGGGACAGGAAGGAAGGAAGTCAAAGACCAGAATGAAGTGAGTGTCATTGATTGCTGTCTGCATCTATCTGAAGGGAGGCTGTAGCCAAGTGGGTCTCTTCTGCCAGGCAACCAGCAACAGAAGAAGGGGACACAGCCTCAAATTGTGCCAGAGGAGGTCTAGGCTGGATGTTAGGAGGAAGTTGTTGTCAGAGAGAGTGATTGGCATTGGAATGGGCTGCCCAGGGAGGTGGTGGAGTCACCATCCCTGGAGGTGTTGAAGCCAAGCCTGGCTGGGGCACTTAGTGCCATGGTCTGGTTGATTGGCCAGGGCTGGGTGCTCGGTTGGACTGGCTGAGCTTGGAGGTCTCTTCCAACCTGATTGATTCTATGATTGGATAGGGCTGGGTGCTAGGTTGGACTGAGTGAGCTTGGAGGTCTCTTCCAACTTGGTTGATTCGATGATTCTATGGTTGGCTATGGCTGGGTGCTGGGTTGGACTGGATGATCTTGGAGGTCTCTTCCAGCCTGATTGATTCTATGATTCTATGATGCATTTGTAGAGCTATTTTCCAGCTGAAGTAATTCAGTGACTCTGTTACTCTATGATGAGGGTGATTCAGGCTATAGAAGACAATACACAGGAGTTCTACACATTCATACACATTCTACATCTAATTGTAATTAAAGAAGGATGTTCCTCCCTTTCTATTAGACTTCAAGAATGAAGTGAGTGACACTGATAATCCATTTTAGAGGTATTTTCCAGCTGAAACAATTCTGTGATTCTATTATTCTATGATTAGAGCCATTGGGGGTTTAGAAGACATTAATATGTAGGAGTTCTACATATTAATACCATTCTACATCCGATTCTGACCAGAGAAGGATGTTTCCCCCTTTCTATTAGATTTCAACAGGTTGGATGGGTGGGCAGAGGCCAATAGGATGAGATTTAATAAGGTCAAGTGCAAAGTTCTGCACTTTGGCCACAACAACCCCAAGCAGCACTGCAGGCTGGGGACAGAGTGGCTGAGAGCAGCCAGGCAGAAGGGGACCCAGGGGTGCTGGTAGATAGTAGCTGAAGATGAGGCAGCAGTGTGGCCAGGTGGCCAAGAGAGCCAATGGCATCCTGGGCTGGCTCAGGAGCAGTGTGGGCAGCAGGACGAGGGAGGTTCTTCTGCCCCTGTGCTCAGCACTGCTCAGGCCACACCTTGAGTCTTGTATCCAGTTCTGGGTTTTTTAATTCAAGAGAGATGTGGACTTGGAGGTCTCTTCCATCCTGGTTGATTCTATGACTCAAGAAGACATAGCCAGCCTGTGAGTGCTGGTGCCTGACTTCTCACAGGATTTTGTGAGGCTGGGTTAACCAAGAGACCCATGAAACTGGGGGCTAGCATCTGGGGGGCAGTCCTTCAACTAGTCTGGGCTACTATGGCACTCAAGCTGCCATCCATAATAAAGCCCCAGGACTAACAGTGGGTTGGACTGGATGATCTTGGAGGTCTCTTCCAACCTGGTTGATTCTATGACAAGTCATAGTGAGGAACATCACTGTGGTTTAAGCTGTAAAAGCACCAAGCATGAATAATAAGGAAGGGAGAAAAGGGAGTAGCCTTTCAGGGCATCACACCGCTTAGGGGTTAATCCATCTCTGAGGGTTAAATCCCTCTCTGTGGTCTTGTTGGCATTTAAACTCCCCCCAGCAAAAGAACAGGGAGGCATAACTGCTCAGAAAGAGAAAATATTTCAGCCCCTGGGTTTTGCCTGCTCTGTGTCATTTCCATTAAACAGAAACTGTCCTTAACAGGCATCCTCAAGAGGAAGCTATTGAGTGGGAGCGAGCGAGCCGAGACCTCAGTGGCTTGCCTTCTGCTGCCTCCTCTCTTTCAACAGTGCAGATGTTAGCTTCCAGTCGGGTTTAGGAGAGACTCCCTACTGTTTGAGGGATGTCGAGAAGATTAAGGGATTAAACAGAAAGGGCTCTGTGGCAAGAATTTCTCTTCCAGCTGGTGCTCAATCGGGGTAGAAAGTTTTCCGAGCCAGGGAGGCGCAGACCGCGTTGTGCGCGCGGAGAGATTTGGCTCCTCTGATTCATTTAGCGTTAATACGGTGTCAGGTTTTCCCCCCACTTTGGAGCAAATGAGAGTGAGATCATGCCACACGCTGTCTGTCTTGAAAGGAAAGCAGCAGAGGCAGCTGAAGACCTGAAATGGTTTTTTCTCGGGCTTTTTTAGATCAGCCTCGTGACCTTTCCTCCTTCCCCTGTGTCGTTTTACCTTCGTTCTCGGGGGTTTACCGCCATTGCAAATCGAGGGCTGGATAGAGGAGGTGGACTGTGAATTTCCTCTGCCTTTAGCTGGGCTGAGCCCTGCCTTTCAAGTTGTTTTACACATAAAGACGTTCAGCTGCCACTGATCTTCATGCTCTTTCTCTGGGTTTCTTTAGAGTACAAAAGTGAACGGCTCCAGCCCATCCCAAGCCCATTGAAGTTCAGTGGTCCGCAGAGATTAGAATGCTTCTTTCTTAGGGTCTGTTTGGGGAGGGGCAGAGAGTTCAGTGTGGAAGGCTGGATGGGCTGGGGAGAAAGAACTGCAGCTGGCCTTTCACAGAATCATACAGAATCATAGCACCAACCAGGTTGGAAGAGACCTCCAAGCTCATCCAGTCCAACCTAGCACCCAGGCTTGTCCTATCAACCAGATCATGGCACTGAGTGCCCCAGCCAGGCTTTTCCATAGGGCAGGGTGCTAGGTTGCCCTGGATAATCTTGGAGGTCTCTTCCAACCTGGTTGATTCTATTCTATTCTATTCTATTCTATTCTATTCTATTTACCTCCAGGGACAGCAACTCCACCACCTCCCTGGGCAGCCCATTCCAATGCAAATCACTCTCTCTGCCAACAACTTCCTCCTAACATCCAGCCTAGACCTGCCCTGGCACAACTTGAGGCTGTGTCCCCTTGTTCTGTTGCTGGTTGTCTGGCAGAAGAGACCAACCCCTCCTGGCTACAGCCTCCCTTCAGGTAGCTGCAGACAGCAATGAGCTCTGCCCTGAGCCTCCTCTTCTGCAGGCTGCACACCCCCAGCTCCCTCAGCCTCTCCTCATAGGGGAGGCCTCTCACCAGCTTTGTCACCCTTCTCTCAACCAGGTTGGAAGAGACCTCCAAGATCATCCAGTCCAACCTATCACCCAGCCCTGTCCAATCAACTAGACCACTTTCCTCTTCTTCAGGAGCCAAAGGCTTGGTAGCACACTGCAAAGGTGATTTGAACTTAAACCCCACCCAATATGAAGAGACACATCCTATTTTTCACTACGTGGAGCAGTTAAGAAGGGTGGAAGAACAAACCATGAGCTGGGCTAACTGAGCCTTGTCACATGCGAAGCTGTGCACTTGTCACCTGCTTTTTCACAGAATCACAGAGTTTCTTAGATGGGAAAAGGCCTTCAAGCTCACAGAGTCCAATTCTTAGTTTCACACTGACAAGTCCTTGGCTGAACTAAATCCCTCAGCACAACAGCTCATCACTATGAATTGCTATGGTTGCAAAGGACCACCAGCATCATCCGGTCCAACCTTCATCCCAGCAGCCTTAAGCACTAACACAGCATTTTCTCTTTCTCCCTTCTCTCCCCATAGTCTTTTCTCATTCTGCTTTGTTGTGCACTAATTCCACCATGTTCTAATTTCATCCAGTTCTGGGGCCCCCATTGCAAGAAAGATGTGGAGATGCTGGAGTGTGTCCAGAGAAGGGCCACAGGGATGCTCAGAGGGCTGCAGCAGCTCTGCTGTGAGCACAGATTGAAAGAGTTGGGGCTGTGCAGGCTGGAGAAGAGGAGGCTCCCAGGTGACCTTCTTGTGACCTTCCAGGATCTGAAGGGGGCTACAAAAAAGCCGGGGAGGGACTTT
>WAAF01005684.1:875971-902046 GCA_013400475.1 Tricholaema leucomelas
AGAGGGGAGATTTAGACTGGATGTTAGGAGGAAGTTCTTTACAGTGAGGGTGGTGAGACACTGGCACAGGTTGCCCAGGGAGGTTGTGGATGCTTCCTCCCTGGAGGTGTTTAAGGCCAGGCTGGATGAGGCTCCAGGCAGCCTGATCTAGTGGGAGGTGTCCAACCCTATGTCAGGGGGGTTGGAACTGGATGATCCTTGAGGTCCCTTCCAACCCTGACTGATTCTATGGAGATGACTGACCCAAGGCCAGGCTGGATGAGACCTTGAGCAACCTGTTCTAGTGGGAGGTGTCCCTGCCTATGGCAGGGGGTTGGAACTGGATAATCCTTGAGGTCCCTTCTGGAAGAGGCTGCCCAGGGAGGTTGTGGAGTCTCCCTCTCTGGAAATATCCAATACCTGTCTGAGTATGTTCCTGTGTGATCTGCTCTAGGTGATGCTGCTCTGGCAGGAGGGCTGGACCAGATGATCTTTTGAGGTCCCTTCCAGCCCCTGACATTCTGTGATTCTGTGAAATGCACACTGCATGGACACCTTCAGCACCTCAACATCTCTCTTGAATGGAGGAGCCCAGAACTGGACACAGCACTCAAGGTGTGGCCTGAGCAGTGCTGAGCACAGGGGCAGAAGAACCTCCCTTGTCCTGCTGGCCACACTGCTCCTGAGCCAGCCCAGGATGCCATTGGCTCTCTTGGCCACCTGGGCACACTGCTGGCTCATTGTCAGCCTTTAGGCTGAAGATGATCCTTGAGCTCCCTTCCAGCCCCTGGCATTCTGTGATTCTGTGAGATGCACACTGCATGGGCATGGGGCAGCTGAGCTGTGATAAACTGGGCTGGCTCTGGCAGTTCAGATTCCCTGCATCTCACAGCACAACCCTCTGAATGTCAGAGCCTCGAGGGAAGGGACAGACTGGTGCCTTTGCAGGTGCCAATCCCCAGAGCTACCCTGGCTGCATGGATTTCTACCAGGTGGAGATTCTGGCACCAATTTAGTCCACAAATCAAATAGTTTTTGGTGGAACTAAGCCTAATGAAATTGAAGGCAAGCCTCTGCTTTTGTAAGACTGGCATGTTTGTAAGTGTGCCTTTGTGCAGAGGAGGGCTGGGCTTTGCCAGCTCCCTCTGCACGAGTCCCTACATGGCTGTGTGTGATTATTACATTAACACATCTCTATGGTTACACCATGGAAATCTTTAAGTGTGAATGCATTTTTTTTTCCCCCTTAAGTACCAAGATGTTCCTGATGTGGGGTGGGGGGTGGGGGAAATGACCTCTTCTTGGCACCTGAGATAGAGTCAGGGATGTGATTAATGATGACTGTATCCCAGTGTTTTCCCCTCAAGACTAGCTATGAGTATTTTCCAGTGAGGTATATCCTTTCACTTAGGCACAGATGGGTGGGCAGCAAGGTATCTGAGCCTCCCTTTTGTCCTAAAGCATCACTTTGATGATATCACCTCATGTAGGGCCTTGGACTTAATATCATACAGTTGACAGGGCTGGAAGGAACCTCAAGGATCATCTTCAGCCTAAAGGCTGATGATGAGCAAGCAGTGTGCCCAGGTGGCCAAGAGAGCCCATGGCATCCTGGCCTGGATCAGAAATAGTGTGGCCAATAGGACAAGGGAAGTTATCCTGCCCCTTGTGCTCAGCACTGCTCAGGCCACACCTTGAGTACTGTGTCCAGGTCTGGGCTCCTCAATTCCAGAGAGATGTTGAGGTGCTGGAAGGTGTCCAGAGAAGGGCAGCAAGGCTGGGGAGGGGCCTGGAGCACAGCCCTGTGAGGAGAGGCTGAGGGAGCTGGGGGTGTGCAGCCTGCAGAAGAGGAGGCTCAGGGCAGAGCTCATTGCTGTCTGCAGCTCCCTGNAGGTCTCTTCCAACCTGGTTGATTCTATGATTCTATGATTCTATCCAGTTCCAACCCCAATGCCATGGGCAAGGAAACCTCACACTAGAGCAGGTTGTTCACAGCCACATCCAACCTGTCCTTAAAAACATCCAGGAGTGAGGCTTCCACCACCTCCCTGAGCAAACTGTTCCAGTGTCTCACCACCCTCATGCTGAAGAACTTCACCTAACAAGGTGCTTAAGGCCAGGCTGGCTGAGGCTGTGTGCAGCCTGCTCTAGGGTAGGGTGTCCCTGCCCGTGGCAAGGGAGTTGGAACTGGCTGATCCTTGTGCTCCCTTCCAACCCTGACTGATTCTGTTTCTAACATCCAATCTGACTCTATCCATTTCTATTTTGCTCCATTCCCCCCAGCCCTATCACTACCCAACACCCTAAAAAGTCCCTCCCCAGCTTTCTTGTAGACCTTCTCATCCCACTAAGGGGTGGGGGTAAAGGGGGCAGATGTGTGAGCGACTGCATGGGGCTCAGCTGCCAGCTGGGTCTAAACCATTGCACTCTTGTTGCCTCTCCAGGGATTTCTCTTCAGCTGACAGCCAGGACAAAGTCCCTCTGCGTTGCTGCCCATTGTCACAGCCTCCTTAGCAGCGTATCCTGTCCTCAAGGGCTCTAGAAACATGCAACAGGAAGAAGCTTTTTGTCAGAAATCACCAAATAATCAAATCACTTTGCTTGGAAAAGACCTTTAAGATCCTTGAGTCCAACCATTATCCAACTCTAGCAAGTCTGGTGCTAAACCATGCTCCCCTACCTTAGCACCAGACTAAGACCTTCACCTGGCATTAAAAGGCTTTGTTACAGTTTATCTTCACTCTCTCCCCACTATCATTCATTATAACAGCCTCAATTTCTTTTTCAATTAGATTGTCAGTTGCACAGGAGTGGGGAAATGTCCATCTGGGCAACACTCTGCACTAAGAGCTTTGCCAGACACCCTCCACGAGAGATCAGGGCGATAAAGGGATGATGGAGATAGGCTTTGTGTGCAAATGGTCCTGAAGGAGATAGGTTTGTGGTGCTGGCAGAAGCAGGCCTGTGGCTTCCCCAGTTAGTGTCTGCCAGGGAGTTTTCATAGAATCATAGAATGTCAGGGGCTGGAAGGGACCTCGAAACATCATCTAGTCCAGCCCCCCTTGCCAGAGCAGCATCACCTAGAGCAGATCACACAGGACCACATCCAGGCAGCTCTGGAATCATAGAATCACAGAATCAAGCAGGTTGGAAGAGACCTCCAAGCTCATCCAGGCCAACCTAGCACCCAGCCCTGGCCAATCAACCAGACCATGGCACTAAGTGCCCCAGCCAGGCTTTGCTGCAACACCTCCAGGGACGGTGACTCCACCACCTCCCTGGGCAGCCCATTCCAGTGCCAATCACTCTCTCTGCCAACAACTTCCACCTAACATCCAGCCTAGACCTGCCCTGGCACAACTTGAGACTGTGTCCCCTTGTTCTGTTGCTGGGTGCCTGGCAGCAGAGCCCAACCCCACCTGGCTACAGCCTCCCTGCAGGGAGCTGCAGACAGCAATGAGCTCTGCCCTGAGCCTCCTCTTCTGCAGGCTGCACACCCCCAGCTCCCTCAGCCTCTCCTCACAGGGCTGTGCTCCAGGCCCCTCCCCAGCCTTGCTGCCCTTCTCTGGACACCTTCCAGCACCTCAACAAAGATTAGATTTTTGGAAGGGCCATATCATTTAAGGGGTATGGTCTGAGCAGGTGGGGCCCAACCTTTCAGGGAGCTGTTGGTTGGATGTGTGTGTTGCAAGAGTTAAGACTGGTTGAAAATTATCTAATCGATTTGCATTTGCTTTTCTACCCCTTCTGTGATTGTTTCCTTTCACAGGCTCACAGGATGTCAGGGGTTGGAAGGGACCCAAGGAGATCACCCAGTCCAACCCCCCTGCCAGAGCAGGACAATCCTATCTAACACAGATCACACAGGAACACATCCAGACAGGCCTGGAAAGGCTCCAGAGAAGAGGTCTCCACAACCTCTCTGGGCAGCCTGTGCCAGGGCTCTGGGACCCTTACAGTAAAGAAGTTCCCCCTTGTGTTGAGGCAGAACCTCTTTTGCTGCAACTTACACCCATTGCTCCTTGTCCTATCCCAGGAGCAGTGAGCAGAGCCTGTCCCCCACTCCTGGCAGCCCTCAGATACTGATAAACATTGATCAAATCCCCTCTCAGTCTTCTCTTCTCCATACTAAACAGCCCCAGGTCCCTCAGCCTCTCCTCATCAGCCATGCCCTCCAGTCCCCTCATCATCCTCATAGCCCTCTGCTGGACCCTCTCCAGNAGGCTGTGTCCTCTTGTTCTGGTGCTGACTGCCTGAGAGAAGAGAGCAACCTCCTAATACACTCCTCCTAATACACCCCAGGATCCCATTGGCCTTCTTGGCCACCAGGGCACATTGCTGTGCCATGGGTAACTTGTTAGCCACCAGCACCCCCAGGGCCCTCTCCACAGGGCTGCTCTCCAGCAGATCACCTCCCAGCCTGTGCTGCTGCAGTTTATTCTTCCTCCCCAGCTTCAGGACTCTTTCAGCATTTGCAAGCTCCACCTGCATGGCAATCCAGATGAGGCAGGAGAGGGAAGGTAGTTACTGTGAACAAGTTCTCCTAGGCACGAAGGTGACACCAATGATGCCATAAATCAGTCAGCTCAGTCAATAATGTGGAATGGTGAAGAATAAACCAGATTTATTTTGATCTCAGCTCACTTCACAGGGTATAAATTGGATGAGTTATAAATACTAGAGGTAATGATATTGATATTGTTTCCTAAATATTGACCAGATTGATTTCAAAGGGTGAGTCACAACTGAAATCAGCAGTTCTACCTCACAAATCACTGGTGGCTCTGATATGTCAGTGCTGGATTACCTTTAAGCAGGGAACAGGCTCCCAAATCAGAGGCAGTCTCAAGGAGTAACAATGGTAATTGTATTCACACAATGATAATTGAGTTTGCACGTCCAAAGAAGCCTAAATTTAAGGTTCTCATCCCTCTTACTATACTTTAGAGGGATTTACAAACCACAGCTTCAGACAGCTAAAGTTACAGTGGAGGGACTTAGATCCTTGAGGTCTGCTGCTTCCAATTTTGGAATAACAGAATTAGCCAGGTTGGAAAATACCTCTAGGATGGAGTCCAACCTATCACCCAACTCCTTCTAATGAACTGAACCATGGCACTCACTGCCTCATCCAGCCTACTTTTAAACACCCCCAGGGACAGCAACTCCACCACCTCCCTGGGCAGCCCATTCCAATGCCAATCACTCTTGCTGGGAAAAACTTCTTCTTAACATCCAGCCTGAACCTTCCCTGAAGCAGCTTGAGGCTGTGTCCTCTTGTTCTGTTGCTGGGTGCGTGGCAGAAGAGCCCAACCCCACCTGGCTACAGCCTCCCTTCAGGGAGCTGCAGACAGCAATGAGCTCTGCCCTGAGCCTCCTCTTCTGCAGGCTGCACACCCCCAGCTCCCTCAGCCTCTCCTCACAGGGCTGTGCTGCCAGCCCCCTCACCAGCCTTGAAATGGTGTATTAAGAGCTTTTTGCCCTCTTTTACCTGCAAAGGCTCAGCAGAGATGATTTAATCTGCAGTGGCAAAAGCAAGGCAGAGAGATATGCTCCTGTTGCTTTCAGAATCAATAATGTCAGCCACTGCATCAGCAGAAACACAGATCCTTCAATTTAGATGTCTAGAGTACAGTTTAGCAGTTCCAGCCTGTCTGACACTGGTGATTTGAAATACTTTGCAATGTGAGCACCCAAGTGCCTGCTTCCTAATGTGCCTGATGTTGGAGACTCTGTTCTCTCTGTCAGCAACCCTTTAGCAGCTTTCTTGGGGAGTGCTTGGTGTGCTTTGTGCAGGCAAAGCTGTGTGTATGACCACGAGAAGCAGATGAGAGCAGGGGTTGTATTAAAAATGCACAAGTTTGGGGGGTTGTTGAGTGGAATTTTGTGTCTAAGAGTGAAAAAAGACCTGCTCTAGTGGGAGGTGTCCCTGCCTATGGCAGGGGGTTGGAGCTGGATGATGCTTGAGGTCCCTTCCAACCTAAACCATTCTATGATTTCATGATTCTCTCTCTGCCCTTTAGGGAAAACAGATGGTTATTGGAGGGTGTGGGGAGAACAAAGACACAGGAGTGGGTTCTTTACAGTGGGGATTTTAGCACAGATCAAAAGGAGAAATAAGAAGGGATCACACAATCAGTCAGGGTTGGAAGGGACCTCAAGGATCATCCACTTCCAACCCCCCTGCCATGCCCAGGGACACCTCACACTAGAGCAGGTTGCTCAGAGCCTCAGCTAGCCTGGCCTTAAAAACATCCAGGGATGAGGCTTCCACCACCTCCCTGGGCAACTCCTTCAAAGGTCTCACCTCCCTTGTGGTGAATAACTTCTTAGCATCCAACCTGAAACTACTCAGCATCCAATCAGAAATTACTCAGCATCCAGTCAGAAACTACTCAGCATCCAGTCAGAAACTGCTCAGCATCCAGTCAGAAACAACTCAGCATCCAGTCAGAAACTACTCAGCATCCAGTCAGAAACTACTCAGCATCCAGTCAGAAACTGCTCAGCATCCAGTCAGAAACAACTCAGCATCCAGTCAGAAACTACTCAGCATCCAGTCAGAAACTACTCAGCATCCAGTCAGAAACTGCTCAGCATCCAGTCAGAAACAACTCAGCATCCAGTCAGAAACTACTCAGCATCCAGTCAGAAACTACTCAGCATCCAGTCAGAAACTGCTCAGCATCCAGTCAGAAACAACTCAGCATCCAGTCAGAAACTACTCAGCATCCAGTCAGAAACTGCTCAGCATCCAGTCAGAAACTACTCAGCATCCAGTCAGAAACTACTCAGCATCCAGTCAGAAACTGCTCAGCATCCAGTCAGAAACAACTCAGCATCCAGTCAGAAACTACTCAGCATCCAGTCAGAAACTGCTCAGCATCCAGTCAGAAACTACTCAGCATCCAGTCAGAAACTACTCAGCATCCAATCTGAAACTACTCAGCATCCAGTCAGAAACTACTCAGCATCCAATCTCAATCCATCCACTGCTAGCTTTGTTCCATTCCCCCCAGTCCTGTCACTACCTGACACCTTGAAAAAGTCCCTCCCCAGCTTTCTTGTAGGACCCCTTCAGATACTGGAAGGCCACAAACCTTCTCTCAGTGGTGTGTGGTAATAAGGCAAGGAACAATGATACAAACTGGAACAGAGAAGGTTTCAGCTCAACATGAGAAACCTCTTTAGAGTGAGGGTGACAGAGCCCTGGAGCAGGCTCCAGAGGTTGTGGAGTCTACTTCTCTGGAGACTTTCCAAACCAACCTGGATGTATTCCTGTGTGAACTGCCCCCCTGCTTTTGGCAGGGAGGTTGGACTGGATGATCTCTGGAGGTCCCTTCCAACCTCTGAGGCTCTGTGTTTCTGTGATTCCTGGATCTTCTTGCATCTAACAGAGCTGATGTCAGACTGGGTTGGGGAAGGAAAGCCGGCAGGGAGTCCGAAAGTGGTTGAAGGCACAGTCCTAATGGCTGCAAGGTGGGCTGCAGGATACAGGAACCAGGGCCCATTTCCTCTGCTCACTCAAGCATTCATTCCCTTCAAGGAGAAATGAAAAGAGCAGGAGCTGAGTGAGGAGGGGAATGCAAGTTGGAATGGGCTTGACCCACTTTCTTTCTTTTCTTATGCGGCACCTCCTAAATCATGCCAGGGAAGATGGATTACACTTCCAGTCATGAGATAAACCTGTAAACTAGTTCTTGTCTGCAGCACTTGTGTGTTATAGATCTTGTGTCTGCTGAAAGATGAATAATTGCAGTCCCTGGGGAGATACTCTTTCAAAGATGCAGTCATCATGGATTCTGCAGGGCAGGATAGCAGCGTGGACGACGACGATAAAACCCAAGAGTCTTCTTGTCCCCAACAGGCATTAGAGTGAAATGGGAATAAAATGCAGTCCTTGTGAGATTAATGAGTGGCTCTTCCAATTTCTGGACAAGTTTCTGTTTCCTTTGATGAAATAAATAACCATTTGATGAGGACTGCTAAGTGCCATCGAATCAAAGTGTACCACAAAGCGCCTGGGTTTTGAAGCAGGCTTTGCCCAAAGAGAATGGGTCCTCCTGAATAAATTGACTGGATTTTCTCTACCTCTCCTCCTCTTTGCCAATCTGTCTTCATTGAAACCTTGGTGAATCAGATAACAAAACCTAATGAGCTGTGCATCATAAATCTGTAACATATCTCATGGATGAATTCTTCCCTGGGCATGAGGCACTTAGCCTATATTTAGAATTTCAGGCATGCTCATTATCCAGGAGCTGCAAGAAGGAGAGGTTGTGAGGATTCTCTTCAAGCATATGCTCCAAGTGTAACACAGGCTCACAGGATGATAGGGGTTGGAAGGGACCCAAGGAGATCATCCAGTCCAGCCCCCCTGCCAGAGCAGGACAATCCTATCTAACACAGACCACACAGGAACACATCCAGACAGGCCTTGAGAGGCTCCAGAGAAGGAGACTCCACAACCTCTCTGGGCAGCCTGTGCTGTGTTACCCTTACAGTAAAGAAGTTCCCCCTTGTGTTGAGGCAGAACCTCTTTTGCTGCAACTTACACCCATTGCTCCTTGTCCTATCCCAGGAGCAGTGAGCAGAGCCTGTCCCCCCACTCCTGGCAGCCCTCAGATACTTATAAACATTGATCAAATCCCCTCTCAGTCTTCTCTTCTCCAGACTAAAAGGCTCCAGGTCCCTCAGCCTCTCCTCATCAGCCATGCCCTCCAGTCCCTTCATCATCCTCCTGGACCTCTGCTGGCCCCTCTTCAGCAGATCCCTGTCCCTCTGCAACTGGGGAGCCCAAAACTGAACACAGTATTGAAGATGAGGTCTCAGCAGGGCAGAGTAGAGGGAGGAGAACCTCCCTGATCTGCTGGACACACTCCTCCTAATTCATCCCAGGACCCCATTGGCCTTCTTGGCCAGCAGGGCACATTGCTGTGCCACCAGGTCCTCCATGTCCCTCTCCACAGGGCTGCTCTCCAGCAGGTGGTCTCTCTTTTCCAGGAGCCTTACTGGAGTCAATATTCGAAGTGTGTGCTGTGAAGAAAGCAGTGCACAGCCATGGTTAGGAGGCAAATGAGCTTCAGTGCACAGCCATGGCTAGGAAGCAAATGAGCTTTTTCAGGTCAAGCCATCTTTTGGGGTAGATGGAGAGCTTCTTATTCTCCTACACCTCCCTGCAGCAGGTTGCATGCAAAGATCACCAAGTTACACTGCTCTGCCTGTTTCTGTCCAGTGCCACTGAACCAGGAATTATCATAATTGGTAGAGTTGTGCTCTTATTGCCATGCTGCAGGAGTAGTAACAGGCACAATGGTCACAGAGACCCAGCTACCCTCTCACCAAGAGGCATCACACACTCAAGAGGGAGCAGAATACATCCAGGCTTGTATTGCCTTTGCCTGCCACCAATGCTCACCATCACATTCCATTTTACAAGTGTCTCTCAGCAGACATTGCTCCTTCAGTGTGCTGGCCTGAGACTGATCTGGGGAGAACAAAGCAGTCAGGATTTAATAACTGTGCAAGTCAAAATGACCCCTCCAGAAAGGTGACAAGAGCTGTAAGTGCTCAGAGCTGGAAACCCTCGCACACGTGCGAGCAGGGCTCACCGTTTTGCCTCTGGCAGTTGTGCTCCAAGTGGGAAAAGGCCCAGGAACGACTTCAGCTACCTCATTAAGTGAGTGCAGAGCTACTCTCACAGGAGCAGGGTAGGGTGTTTGTCACTCTCCAGCTTAAATGACATATTTCAAAGCTGCTGTTGTTAGCCCCCGACAATGCCTCAACCTTGAAAGGAGCTTCTGTGAAGAGAAAACTTGAAAGAGGAGAGCATCTCCTGGCTCTAGGAAGACAAAAGATGATCAGCATTTACAAAGATGACAGCAGAGGCACAACAGGATGCTATTGGACAAGCATTTAGGTTGTCATTCCTGCTTGTGCTATTGCTACCACCAGCACTTGCGGTATTGTGGTTATCATCACCATAAGGGCAAACACAAAGGGCTGTGAATATGTCCCTCAATAGACAATGCCCAATCTCTCCAGAGTGACAGTGATTATACAGCCATGGGTAGGGAAAAACCAGCAGTACAAGGTGTGAAGTGCCAGCAGTTCAGATTCACCAGTCATAGGATCACAGGATGGTAGGGGTTGGAAGGGACCCGAGGAGATCATCCAGCCCAGCCCCCCTGCCAGAGCAGGACAATCCTATCTGACACAGATCACACAGGAACACATCCAGACAGGGCTGGGAAGGCTCCAGAGAAGAGGTCTCCACAACCTCTCTGGGCAGCCTGTGCCAGGGCTCTGGGACCCTTACAGGAAAGAAGTTCCCCCTTGTGTTGAGGCAGAACCTCTTTTGCTGCAACTTACACCCATTGCTCCTTGTCCTATCCCAGGAGCAGTGAGCAGAGCCTGTCCCCCCACTCCTGGCAGCCCTCAGATACTTACAAACATTGATCAGATCCCCTCTCAGTCTTCTCTTCTCCAGACTTAACAGCCCCAGGTCCCTCAGCCTCTCCTCATCAGCCATGCCCTCCAGTCCCCTCATCATCCTCATAGCCCTCTGCTGGACCCTCTCCAGCAGATCCCTGTCCCTCTGCAACTGGGGAGCCCAAAACTGAACACAGTATTGAAGATGAGGTCTCAGCAGGGCAGAGTAGAGGGGGAGGAGAACCTGCCTTGATCTGCTGGACACACTCCTCCTAATACATTCCAGGTCCTTAAGCAAGGACCAATCCAAAGAGGCAAGAGACATCGATCAGGTGTGAGAGCACAAACTGCACATACCTGCCAGAGCTTCACACACAGCACCCAAGTGAGACCTTGGCCAATTTTTATCATGACATACAACACAAAGATTTCCTGGGCTGGTATGAATAGACTGCATCAGGGACAGTGTGGCCAGTATCAGGAGCAGTGTGGCCAGCAGGACAAGGGAGGTTCTTCTGCCCCTGTGCTCAGCACTGCTCAGGACACACCTTGAGTGCTGTGTCCAGTTCTGGGCTCCTCCATTCAAGAGAGATGTTGAGGTGCTGGAAGGTGTCCAGAGAAGGGCAGCAAGGCTGGGGAGGGGCCTGGAGCACAGCCCTATGAGGAGAGGCTGAGGGAGCTGGGGGTGTGCAGCCTGCAGAAGAGGAGGCTCAGGGCAGAGCTCATTGCTGTCTGCAGCTACCTGAAGGGAGGTTGTAGCCAGGTGGGGTTGAGCTCTTTTCCTAGGCACCCAGCAACAGAAGAAGGGGACACAGCCTTAAGTTGTGCCAGGGGAGGTCTAGGCTGGATGTTAGGAGGGAGTTGTTGGCAGAGAGAGTGATTGGCATTGGAATGGGCTGCCCAGGGAGGTGCTGGAGTCACCGTCCCTGGAGGTGTTGAAGCAAAGCCTGGATGAGGCACTTAGTGCCATGGTCTGGTTGATTGGCCAGGGCTGGGTGCTAGGTTGGCCTGGATGAGCTTGGAGCTCTCTTCCAACCTGCTTGATTCTATGATTCTCTGACTGCATTTGATCTGAGCATTGCACCCTGCACAGCATTTCCAATTCCTATCAACAGCACATCAGGTCAGAATCAATAACAACCCTCCAAGCTCTTGCAGTTTGCCTTAGTCTAAAGAGCTGGATGTAAAAAATTCTACATCTTTTCATTGCATCTCTTAGGGCTCAGAATCCTCTTTTGAGACCTCCAAGTCTCTGTGTCACATGGAGGGTCAGCACTGGCACTGCTTATTGCAGTGTCTCTGGCCATGGTCTGTGTTCTGGTGCTCAGCTGTCCCACAGTGTTTTATAACATGGATCTAAGCACTCAATAGTTTGCTTGTCAGCATCAGTGTTCTGTCAAGCAGTTTGAAAAGGGCAATAGCTTGCAGAGCAGAGGAAAAAAAACATATCCCCCCCCAACCATACAATAAAAAATCAAGATTAATCCTAGGGGGAAAAAAAAGGGGGAGGGGGGGGTGGGATTTGCACAATCCCCCAAACTCCAGAGCTTTTGGCATGTTTCTCACAGTGACTCATAAAAGAAGTCCAAGAATGAACAGCTCCTGACAGCTTCACAGCCTGGCAGGATGCTGCACACTCGTTCTGAAGAGAAACCCTGCCCAGATGTGTGCAGTCTGCTGTAGTCCACGTCAAGAGTGGAGACAACTCCCACCCCAGTCTGTTTTCTGCAGCCCCTCCGTGTTTCCAGGGCAGGCCAGCAGGGCAAGGGAGGGGATTCTGCCCCTTTACTCTNAGGTTGTGGAGCACAGAAGCACCGAATGTGATCAAAGATCACATTCGGTGCTTCTGTGCTCCACAACCTCCCTGGAGGTGTTTAAGGCCAGGCTGGATGAGGCCTTGAGCAGCCTGCTCTAGTGGGAGGTGTCCCTGCCTATGGCAGGGGATTGGAGCTGGATGATCCTTGAGGTCCCTTCCAACCTAAACCATTCTATGATTAGTTTTGCTTGACTGATGGATTCAGGAGTGGTTTTTTTTTTGTCTGAGGACAAGAATCCTGGACTCCCAAACCCAGAATGTTTCCAGGTGTGGATGTTCTCACATTTTCATGTGCTGCTGTGCACAGAAGAATCTTATGTTTTGCCTTCATGTGGTTTTGCTTTAACAAAATACTTGTTCCTGTTCTCCATTGTGGCTGATGTTGAACTCCATCCTACCCTACAGGCATTACCTTCATCTCTGAAACAAACATGTCTGAGTCCACCTGGGTTTGGGAAAACTGCAGCCACGAGGATGCATCAGGATGCTCAGAGGGCTGCATCAGCTCTGCTATGAGGACAGACTGAAAGAGTTGGGACTGTTCAGTCTGGAGAAGAGGAGGCTCCCAGGGGAACTTCTTGTGGCCTTCCAGAATCTGAAGGGGGCCTATAGAATAGCTGGAGAGAGACTTTTTAGTCTCTCAGGGAGTGGCAGGACTGGGGGGAATGGAGCAAAGCTGGAGGTGGGGAGAGTCAGGCTGGATGTGAGGAGGAAGTTGTTGAGCATGAGAGTGGTGAGAGGCTGGAATGGGTTGTCAGGGAGGTGGTTGAGGCTCCGTGGCTGGAGGTGTTTAAGGCCAGGCTGGCTGAGGCTGTGGGCAGCCTGCTCCAGGGTAGGGTGTCCCTGGGCATGACAGGGGGGTTGGAACTGGCTGATCCTTGTGGTCCCTTCCAACCCTGACTGATTCTATGATTCTCTAACCCCTTTGAGCCAAGTCAGGTAGTGGATTACAGAAATAAACCAAGACCTCACAGGTTACCTTTTTACACGGGGCCTGTGCTTTGTCATGCTGCCACCTCCTCACCCCCCTCCATTCTGGAATGCAAGGTAGGGAGGTGCTTGGCCAGTCTGTGCTATTTAAAAGCATGCCAGAGCTATTGTAGAGAGACAGATGAATGCTAGGCACTGGGTAGGGTGCAGACACATGTGTGCACACAAGCGCGCTCATCACCCTTGCCTCCCAGATGAAATATACATGAGGGCCACTCAAGTGTTTATCAATTCTTTCCACTGGCTGAGCCTGCAAAAATGCTCTTGTGGACTACTGAGTCTCCTCCTTTGGAGGTAAAGGGCAGAAGCACTCCCACTGCATCCTGCGTGCATCTCGTTACCCCAGCTACAGTCACACCACTTCTACGAGCACCTAGGTGCAGGCAACAAGATGTTGGGGTTGTTGTTTTGGCTGTAGTTTGATGCAGTCCACTGAAGGAAGGTGTTAAAGCACAAATCCTGCGTGGGCTCACGTCTGCAGAAAGAGGTGGAGGAAAAGGAGTGAGTGACACCACCCCAGGGAGCTGCAGGGAGCATTAATTCATGAGCTCTTCTGCCTCCCGCTGCCTAGCGCGGCCCCAGTGGAAATACTCCAGGTCACCAACGAGGTGAGCCCTTATCACCTCCCCAGAGCATGGCAGTCACTTTGCATCTCCCTGCTCCAGCTGGGGCAAGGCAGGGAAGTCTCGGTAAGGATGTAGCTGTCAGGAGCACCAACCTGGCAGCAGCTGAGTTATTGCAGGCAGATGGAGTACAGGTCTTGCCTGGAGCCCAGTGAAAGCTGAGGGGGAGCATCATTAAAAAGTGCATAGCTGAGGACACTTTACAGATAACAGGAGTGATGCTCCCTTGGAAGGGAGCAGAGTCCTGAGCAGAGCACTCCCTGTCTTGCCTAAGATGGATCAGCAAAGAGATAGAATCACAGAATCAGTCAGGGTTGGAAGGGACCACAAGGATCAGCCAGTTCCAACCCCCCTGCCATGCCCAAGGACACCCTACCCTAGAGCAGGCTGCACACAGCCTCATCCAGCCTGGCCTTAAACACCTCCAGCCATGGGGCCTCAAACACCTCCCTGGGCAACCCATTCCAGCCTCTCACCACTCTCATGCTCAACAACTTCCTCCTCACAGCCACTCTGAATCTTCTTCTGGCCATCCTCACGCAGGTGGGGAAGAGGAGTAATTTTCCTTGCTTGCTAACACCTGCCCTGTTACAAATCTGACATTACTTGTCCTGAGCAGAGGAGATGTAGTTCCTCCACCCAGGCTTTTCATGGCTATGTCTGCACTTCCTAAGCCTTCAGATGTAACCCTTAAGCCTTAACCGTCCATGTGTTAGGCAATGGGACTGGAGATGGCTGACTCTGAGCCTTACAGCCTGCTAGTGCAGGTGAGTAGCCAGCTGTGAGCTGTGTGAAACTCTGCCTTCTCCCCACTGCAGGCTGTATCACCTATAGGTACTCATACACAACTTCAGCTGTAGATAAGCCCAACTTTAAGGAAACCTTGTGCCTGGCCTTGGATCTGGCCTCCCTCCACATCCAGGAAGAAACAAATGCAGTTGTCTTGTTCTGAGATACAGGCTTAGCACAAGTCATACATTGCAGCTATCTCTCTCCCTCGTGACTGTAAGGGGCATTGTTCACCGAGAGGCTCTCAGGTTAGATGGGCAATGTTAGAACAGGTGAATGCAACCCAGAGGACACAGGGTTAGGCAGGGAGGCAGCGATGGACCCGAATGCAGGAGCGAACTGTTGCGATCTTCAAGCGGGGGTGGCAATTGCGGAGGAGGCAGGGCTGCTTTGTGGGTCTCTGAGGAGAGGGCGTGTGATGGAGTGGTAGTGGAGCTTCACCCTGTACAAACATTGGTTTAGTTTAATTCCAGGGCTATCAGGGAACCAGCTGAAAGGCTGCACGGTGCCTCCAGATGAGCAATTAGCATGGCAGAGGTCACGACAAGGCAGCCGGAGCTGGGGGGATGCTGTTGGCGGACTCCAGCTGCAGTTTCTTCCAAGACCAGAAGTCAAAACATCCCAATGGCACCGGACATTAAAAAGTGACTTCTTTGAAAGAGAGGTTCACTAACTGTCAGGGAGCCATTTACAGGGAAGGGGCATGCAGATAGACAGGCTCCCACCAGGGATCTGGAGAAGAGGAGCCTTGCTTTTATCCTACAAAGAGGTCAGAGGAGCATCTCACTCTGCAACTGTGACAAATCCTATGTCTCAATCTCTTTCACACACTGGCTTTCCTCTCCCTCTAATCCTCTTTGTCACCTGTCCCCAGGCCCCTGCTATTTTTACCACATCACGTTTTGGATCTGAAACGATCAGAATGGAACAGAGGCCTTCAATTTATACAATGGCACAAAAATAATACCCCCTCCCTCCCCGCCAACCTCTCCTCCATCCAGCCTGAGACGGCAGCCAGCAGAAAACAGATGATCAGTGAGCTGCCTGGGCCTGTTTTCCAAATGGCCACAGCTAATTCACACATGTTCCAATGCTTCCTCCCCGTATACATGCCCTTGTACCTGTTATTTGCCACCTCCCCTCGTTGTGTTTCAGAGGAGGTGCCAGGGCAGCAGCTGATGGTTTTCATCAGGCTGCAGTGAAATGGCCATTCTGAGAGTAACAAAGGAGAGGCCCAGGGAAAATGGGTGTATTAGGCTCTCAGGAAAGCATTAGGTGAAGATTAAGTAGGACATGTTAAACATACTTACACCTCACAGTGGTGACACTTCTGCTGCCTTCACCACCTTCTGCTGTTCCCACTGCCGGCAGGCTCACTGCGACCAAGGCACAGCAGCGTGCGTAAGGAGCGGTAATGCTGCTACCAGGGCTTCTGGCTTCTTCTGATTTGGACAAGGGCCAGCTGCTGCAATTCCTGAGTTCCCAGTCCTGGAAGCTCCCTGAAGCATTGAGAGTGGCAGCTGCCAGAGAGTGCCTGCATCCTGAGCCCAGGATGGCTGTGGGGGCAATGCAACCAAGACAGGTCACATGCTGCTCTTGGAGCCAGCAGGGCAATGGGATGGATCTTTACTCTGCAGTCACCTTGTGGAAGTGTCTAGTGGTTTTCCTCCCTTTGGGGCAGGGTCTTGCCTCCACTGTGAGCAGGAAGACTCTAACTTTCCCTTCTTCTTTTTTTTTTTTTTGGTCTTCTCTCATTCCCTCTCTTCCAGTGGTGCTGCACAAGCCTGATTGATTGGACAGTTGATTGGTCTGGTTGATTGGACAGGGCTGGGTGATAGGTTGGACTGGATGATCTTGGAGGTCTATGATTCTATGATTCTATGATAAGTGTGGCACAGCACTGCAAGGTGCATGTCACAGGCTCACAGGATGTTAGGGATTGGAAGAGACCCAAAGAGATCATTGAGTCCAACCCCCCTGCCAGAGCAGGACCATACAATCCAGCTCAGGGCACACAGGAACACATTCAGACAGGGCTGGAAAGGTTCCAGAGGAGGAAACTCCACAACTTCTCTGGGCAGCCTGTGCCAGGGCTCTGGGACCCTTACAGGAAAGCAGATCCCCCTTGTGTTGAGCTGGAACCTCCTGTGCTGCAGCTTCCATCCATTGCTGCTTGTCCCATCACAGGGAGCAGAGCCTGTTCCCTCCCTCCTGATCCCCAGCCCTCAGATAGTTATAAACATTTATCTCAGTCTTCTCTTCTCCAGACTAAGCAGCCCCAGGTCCCTCAGCCTCTCCTCATCAGGCAGCCCTCCAGTCCCCTCATCATTCTCATAGCCCTCTGCTGGACCCTATCCCTGTCCCTCTTAAACTGGGGAGCCCAAAACTGAAGGCAGTACTCAAGATGAGGTCTCAGCAGGGCAGAGTAGAGGGGGAAGAGAACCTCCCTTGATCTTCACTTCTGCCTCTGGAATCCAATGTTTGAGAGTGATGTGCCTGTGTGCTCCTGCTGCCCAGAGAGCTGAGTCTGACAGCAGGGCCCTTACCAGCAGCGGCAGTAACGGAGGGGTGCAGCCTGGGTGCAGACAGTGCAGAGCTTTGTCTGCCAGGGAGTCTCTAGAAGCATGTGGCTCCTGAATGTCTCTCTCCTGAACCTGACCTTGGAGAACTACAGTAACAAGAGCCCTCCTCTTCTCCTCTGTCCCACCCTCTGCTTCAGGGATCTTTTTCTCAAGCCCACACTTCTTCCTATGTTCTTCCTCACACTGACATCAGAAGGAAAAAAAACCAAACCCGAAACAAAACAGGAGAAATGTGAAATAGGCAGGGGTGGGGGGGGGGGAAATCAAAGACTATTGACATGGTTGCTGATTTCAGCAATGACTCATCTGCAGCCTCACACCATGAGAGCTTAGTTTTATTGCTCATTATAAAACCCAATCTCCTAATGGGGGGGATGGGGGTTGGAGGTGGAGGTGCAGAGCTCTGTGCTGCCAAGATGAGAACATTTAGGCTGGAAATCTGTGAGTGTAATTTCGAGGCAAGCATGCCTGCATGCACACACACACAGGTAATGATGGTGTTAGCCCTCTGACAAATGGCAGGGCGTTGCACATTTGACCTCCTCCTCTGCCCTGTGTGCAGTATCACCTCTCCCAGGGGATTCATCCTGACATCCCACCTCAGAGGAGCTTCCAGCTGCTGCCATTTTGGATAGCTTGCCTATTTATTTCTTTCCAAACACCCTCCCTGCTCTCACTCCTGGGGTTGCTCTGTCTTGAAAGCCTCATGCAAGCCTCAGTTTTGTCCCAGGCCTTGCCTGAGGATCAGATACTTTAGAATCTTTCTGACTAGAAATGTGAACTTTGTGTTGGTGGTGAAAAGGGAAGCTTCAAAGTCTTCTGCCAAGCTACCAAGCTTTTGCCCTTAGCCAAACTTCAAAACTGAGACTTCTTCCTCTGCACAGTGAAGTTAACTCTGGACTTCTTCTGAATGACTTTGGACTGGCTAAGTTTGATCTTTCTTTCTGAGCTGTGTACAGTTCACTTTCCAGTACCTAGAGTAGAGAGATCACAAAGTAGTCCAAACAACATTTTTTGGAGTGTTTTCAAGCACCACCAAAATAGTTTTACTGTAAAATATGCAGTGGATACTCTCTGATTCAGTCCATCTTTGTTTCCTCCTGGATTTTAGTCCAAGTGCTGAATAATTAAAGCACCTGTTCAAGCACTTTGCTGAACACAGTCCACACAAAATGCACTGTGTTGTGCTACAAGGTGTTTTCTTCACCCAGCCAGGGCTGAAAGGACATATTCATGGGTGGCTTTGGCACTTGTGAGTGAAGAAGGCATCTCCCACTCAGCTGGGTAAACAATTTCATATCACACTGTCTGATGTCCTCCTCCCAGTCTGTTTTATTTTCACTTCTTTATCGTTGCATCCAGACAAAATACTTCATCAGATATGTTTGTGTCATAGCATGGTAAGTAAATGACCTTAAAATATTGCTCTAGGCTATAAAAGTGTTACAGAATCACAGCATCACAGAATGCCAGGGGCTGGAAAGGACCTCCAAAGCTCATCCAGTTCAACCCCTTGCCGGAGCAGCAGCACCTAGAGCAGATCACACAGAACACATCCAGGCAGCTCTGGAATATCTCCAGAGAGGGAGACTCCACAACCCTCCTGGGCAGCCTCTTCCAGGCTTCTGTCACACTCACAGGGAAAAGATTTTCCTCATGTTTCCATGGAAGTTCCTCTGCCTTAACTCCCACTCATTACCCCTTGCCCCTTGTCCTGTCATTGGGCATCACCCATCAGAGCCTGGATCCAGTCTCTTGGCACTCAGCCTGCACATATTTATAACCGCTCATAGAATCATAGAATCAAGCAGGTTGGAAGAGACCTCCAAGCTCAGCCAGCCCAACCTAGCACCCAGCTCTGTCCAGTCAACCAGACCATGGCACTAAGTGCCCCAGCCAGGCTTGGCTTCAACACCTCCAGGCACAGCAACTCCACCACCTCCCTGGGCAGCCCATTCCAATGCCAATCACTCTCTCTGCCAACAACTTCCTCCTAACATCCAGCCTAGACCTCTCCTGGCACAACTTGAGGCTGTGTCCCCTTGTTCTGTTGCTGCTTGCCTGGCAGCAGAGCCCAACCCCACCTGGCTACAGCCTCCCTTCAGCTCACCCCTGAGGATTCCCCATTCATGAGGTTACCCCTGAGGCTCCTCTTCTCCAAGCAGCACACCCCCAGCTCCCTCAGCCTCTTCTCATAAGGGAGATGTTCCATTCTCTTCATCATCTTTGTGGCTCTATGCTGGACTCTCTCAAGCAGTTCTGTGCCCTTCTTGAGCTGTGGCTCCCAGAATGGGATACAAACTGGTTTTTGGAGGTGTTTTTTTGTTGTTGCTGGTTTTGGTTGGGTTTTTTTTAACTGGACACAAACTTTATCACATATATATATATATAAATATCAAATATACCTCTATAGTTGTTACAGAGATACACTAATTGCTAGGACATGCTGCTAGGAGTCAGTCCTTGATGTATATCTTAATTGGCATATTGCAGTTTGAGTTGCTATGCTTTGCTAAATGCCAGTCTCTCCCTCAGAAAGCTTGGCTCTGGTTTCTGATGCTCTGCAAGCTTTCTATTACCCTTTCCAGCTTCCTTCATTCGGAGAAGAGTCACTTCCCATTTCCCTTCACCTGCAAAAGTGAAGGCTTCCCTTTGCTCTCCCGAAGCGGCACATGGCAATTAGGATGGGTAAGGCAGCGTCAGCAAATGGTAATCCAGACAGGTGCTTTTCAGCAGAAACGAATGCAGGCAGTGCAGGAGCAAGGAGCCTGTCAGCCAGGAACTCTCATGCTTGGCAGGGTGATTTACCTGTCTGATGTTTCTGCTGGTTCTCCATCACAAAATGAAAACACTTCACTTGTCAAACATCTCCCTTCTCGGGGCGGCGTCTCGCACGCACACCACTCGCCCATTTCAAACTCAGCTGTGCCTCCAGCAGTCAATCTGACAGCTCAGCCAGACAGGCTGGGGATTAAAGAGGTTTCCCAGTAGCCAGCTGAGGCAGCTCAGGAGCTTGGGGGCTGCACCATCAAAACATTTTGTCAAAGTGGTTTTTAGTTGTTTTTTTTCCCTCGAGAGTGACTGAACTCTTTGCAGAAACAGAGCAGGGCTTTGTGGGTCCCTGAAACATTAAAACCCCAAACCTTTTCTACACAGAAATGTCTGGGATAACATTTAAGTTCTATCTCCTACAACAGCTTATGCTGAGATCTGATCTGATCTGAGGAGAGGCTGAGGGAGCTGGGGGTGTGCAGCCTGCAGAAGAGGAGGCTCAGGGCAGAGCTCATTGCTGTCTGCAGCTCCCTGAAGGGAGGTTGTAGCCAGGTGGGGTTGGGCTCTGCTGCCAGGCAAGCAGCAACAGAACGAGAGGACGCAGCCTCAAGTTGTGCCAGGGGAGGTCTAGGCTGGATGTTAGGAGGAAGTTGTTGGCAGAGAGAGTGATTGGCATTGGAATGGGCTGCCCAGGGAGGTGGTGGAGTCACTGTGCCTGGAGGTGTTGAAGCCAAGCCTGGATGAGGCACTTAGTGCCATGGTCTGGTTGATTGGCCAGGGCTGAGTGCTAGGTTGGACTGGATGATGTCTTTACCAACCCCAAGTTGCCAATGATCCATTTCTGTTGAGAAGCCTCAGAGTTTTTACCAGCACCATCAGAATTTGGGTGAGGGGAAAACGTGAGCCACGGGGCCAGCTCTGTGAGACTGCACACTGACCAGTTTGGTACCAGCAAGGACAGGATGACAGCCAAGAAGCTTGGGGAAATGTTAATTACATGTCCAACTGCAGCTTGTCTCTGCTGGCATCAAAAAGAAAGGATAAAGAGTGACCAGGCTGCAATATGGTCACAGTTTCCAGCATGCACCATCCTTTTCCTGAGAGGGTTGGACTTCTGGCAGCCCTGATACGATGCAGATCCACCCACTCTTCCCTCCCTGCAGCTGCTCCAGCAGCAGCCCTCACTGAGAACTTTGCTTTGTTCAGGGACCTGAAAACTATTTCAAGGCCTGAGGTTGCAGCCAGACCAATAAAAGCAGTGCTGCACACCTGGTGCTGAAAAACCAGCAGCACTCAGTTCTTCATCTTACACTGGGGTTGTTGCCCCTGTGGCACTCACTGCCTCTAGGTGCATCGCATGAACTGATCTCCCAGCCAAGAATTTGCCAGCAGTAGAAGTGGATGCAATGATTCTGACAAAGGTTTTCCAGCATGGGAGTTTACAACACACATTTCCCCCCCCCCCCTGAAAAATTTATCCTGGGACAACCAGGATGATTTAAACATCACTGCTTCTCCTCCTGTAGTTTGAACCTGGGAAACAAGCACAGTGCAGATGAAATGATTTTAGGTTTACCTGGGAGGAGACTTGTCTGAATTAAAATCCAGAGCTCATTCCCACCAGCTCAAAATTGCCCCAAACTGAGAGTCCTGACACATGCAAAAGGTAGCCCAAAACTCCTTTCAGCAGGTGCCAAAATGCTCCTTAAGGTCAAGATTAGAGGTGCCCAAATGAATTAAAATCCAGAGCTCATCCTCACCAGCTCAAAATTGCCCCAAAGGTGGNTCCTCACCAGCTCAAAAACATGCAAAAGGTAGCCCAAAACTCCTTACAGCAGGTGCCAAAATGCTCCTTAAGGTCAAGATTAGAGGTGCCCAAATGAATTAAAATCCAGAGCTCATCCTCACCAGCTCAAAATTGCCCCAAAGGTGGCCCAAAACTCCTTTCAGCAGGTGCCAAAATGCTCTTTAAAGTCAAGATTAGAGTTGCCCAAATGAATTAAAATCCAGAGCTCATTCCTGGTGGTCAAAATTGCCCCAAATTGAGAGTCCTGACATAGGCAAAAGGTAGCCCAAAACTCCTTTCAGCAGGTGCCAAAATGCTCTTTAAAGTCAAGATTAGAGTTGCCCAAATGAATTAAAATCCAGAGCTCATTCCTGGTGGTCAACAGCGCCCCAAATCGAGAGTCCTGACATAGGCAAAAGGGAGCCCAACACTCCTTTCAGCAGGTGCCAAAATGCTCTTTAAAGTCAAGATTAGAGTTGCCCAAATGAATTAAAATCCAGAGCTCATTCCTGGTGGTCAACAGCGCCCCAAATCGAGAGTCCTGACATAGGCAAAAGGGAGCCCAACACTCCTTTCAGCAGGTGCCAAAATGCTCCTTAAGGTCAAGATTGAGGCAAGAAGAGTAAAGTGGTAAGCTTAGCTGAAGGGCATAGTGTTGGAATTGGAATCATGGAATCACAGAATTGTTTTGGTTGGAAAAGACCTTTCAGATCATTGAGTCCAACCCTTTAACCCAGCACTACCAGGTCACCACTAAACCATTTCCCTCAGCTCCACATCTCAGCAACTTTGCAACCCCTCCAGGGATGACAACTCCACCACTGCCCTGGGTAGCCTGGGCCAGGGCTTGACAACCCTTTCAGGGAAGAAAATATTCCTCGTGTTCAAACTTCCCCTGGGGCAACTTGAGGCTATTTCCTCTTGCCCTGTCACTTGTTACTTATGACTAGAGACCAATCCCTGCCTGGCTCCAGCCTCCTTTCAGGGAGTTGTGGAGAGCAAAGAGGTCTCCCCTTAGCCTCCTCTTCTCCAGGCTGAACACCCCTAGCATTGCATGCAGTGATAGCTGCACTTCCAGCCCCAAGCCAGCACAAAACACACCCAGGCAGAAAGGGAAGGAACAAGCAAAGGATATTAAAATAGAATCATAAATCAGTCAAGGTTGGAAGGGAGCACAAGGATCAGCCAGTTCCAACTCCCTGCCATGGGCAGGGACACCCTACCCTAGAGTAGGCTGCACACAGCCTCAGCCAGCCTGGCCTGAAACACCTCCAGGGATGGGACCTCAACCACCTCCCTGGGCAACCCATTCCAGCCTCTCACCACTCTCATGATGACAACTTCCTCCTCACCTCCAGCCTGACTCTCCCCACCTCCAGCTTTGCTCCATTCCCCCCAGTCCTGTCACTCCCTGAGAGCCTAAAAAGTCCTTTCCCAGCTTTTTTTTGTAGCCTCCTTCAGCTCTTGGAAGGCCACAAGAAGGTCACCTTATATTAAGACATCAGAAGAAGGAAAGAAGCCAGTGACATTCTGAAGCCATCTCTTTCCTTGGCCAAAGGATGCACCAATTAGAGGTTGGTTAATATTTAATAGAACATATGTTTGAAGCATTGGAGCAATGTGCCAGGACAAAGGGCATCACTATTTTGATAAGTGATTGAACTTTGAGCAGCAGAGGAGGGGAGGGAGAGGGAGATTTCTCTTTTCAAAGCAAGTGAAGGGCTTGGCAGACACTGAAATGTTAATTTCCCTTCTTTCCCACTTCTGTTAAAAGGCAAAGCAAAGGACTCCTCTGTTGGCTGAAGATCTTAGGGTATGAATACCCAATTGAAAGCTTTTGCATGATAGCAGCTTAACAAATGACCACCCAGCTGGTAAGCCCTCATCTCCAAGCCCCATGCCTGCTCTTAGCCCTGCTTATATTGTGAGTTAAAGTACATCACCATCAGTGGGTCTGCCCTGTCCCTCAGAGGTGCTAATGCCATTTATTTGGAAGGGTGACAGCACCCTTTGGCCAGGTGGTAGGAGCACACAGCCATCTGCTGAGCTTCTAAAACCTGTGGCAATAAGGACTGGGAGCTATTGTCAAAGCTCCATCTTCTGCAGGATAGATCCTGTGGGGTAAAGAAGTGACAAGAGCTGTGCAGAATCATAGAATCACAGAAGCAACCAGGCTGGAAGAGACCTCCAAGATCATCAAGTCCAACCTATCCCAGACCACCACATGAAGAATCATAGAATCATAGAATCAACCAAGCTGGAAGAAACCTCCAAGATCATCCAGTCCAATCTATCCCCCAATAGTTTCTAATTAACCAGACCACCACACTAAGAATCATAGAATCATAGAATCCACCAAGGGCCGAGGTGAGGAGAGGCTGAGGGAGCTGGGGGTGTGCAGCCTGCAGAAGAGGAGGCTCAGAGCAGACCTTGTTGCTGTCTGCTACTACCGAAGGGAGGCTGTAGCCAGGTGGAGTTGGGCTCTTCTTCCAGGCAAGCAATGACAGAAGAAGGGGACACAGCCTCAAGCTGTGCCAGGAGTGGTCTAGGCTGGATGTTAGGAGGAAGTTGTTGGCAGAGAGAGTGATTGGCATTGGAATGGGCTGCCCAGGGAGGTGGTGGAGTTGCTGTCCCTGGAGGTGTTGAAGCCAAGCCTGGCTGGGGCACTTAGTGCCATGGTCTGGTTGATTGGCTGGGGCTGGGTGCTAGGTTGGGCTGGAGGAGCTTTGAGCTCTCTTCCAACCTGGTTGATTCTATAATGCTATGACAAGAGGAGGTCGTCCCACACTGGAGACAGTGATCTGAGCTCCCTGTCTCCCCCAGAACTCTGCTTTATGAATGTTTTTTTGCAATCTACCACACCAAATAGCTGCTAAAATGCAAATGTTAGCAGCCAAGGTCACCTTCTGAGTGATACCAAACAGCCTGCCCCAGGCAGGCCCCATTAGTGGCAGCTCCGGCAGTGTTCCTATCACATTCTCCTCCCCCAGCTCTTTGCTCCGTGCTGAGAAATATTCCAGAGGCAAAAAGTCTTTTCCATCTGATGCTAGAAAGCTGCTCCCTCCTCCCAGCCAGCCAAGGCTCAAGTTCAATAACAATCCTCATTAGCTGTCATCTAAATATGCAGGAGGTCTGCTCCAAGTGTTGCAACTGACTTCTGGAAAGCCACAGCAAGCTGTAATTAAGGGTGGGGCCAACCCAAAACCGTGGGTCACAAGCCCACATCTTGTAGAAATTTGGATCCAGGCTCTGAGTGTCATAGATCTGAATGTCATGGGAGAGATCTCCACTCAAAGGATTGTCTGGCAGTGGGGTTGCAGACCCCTCAGAGAGACACACTTTGGTCCGGTCCCTTGCATAATAGGGTGGAGATCCTCTGCCTGTTTCACTTTAATTAAGGGGTGGGAAGCTTTCATCAATGCAACACTGGAGTGAAAATCTAATGAGTGGAGTGGCCCCTGTTGTTTGTTCACATGGTAATGGTGCATTCTGCATGCTTTATTTCCTTAGCACCACTCCTGCTTTAATTTGGTGCTGTCATGCTCCAAAGCCGGCAGCGACAAAGTCTTCCACCAGCAGCCCAGGGGAACAGGGTGTTAATAAGTGCTGGGTTTGGCACCTGAGGATCCATGGAAGTTCCTGGGGATTATATCAACCAAACAAGATAACTGTTGGCTTTTCTTTTTCTGTTAACATCATTATTAGGGGAGGACTGAAAATCGATGGTATCTTACAGCTCTGCCTTCGTGCTTCCAGGTCAGCAACGTCCTAAACGTGTGAGACCAGCAGCACACGGATGTGTGAGATCAGCAGCACACAGATTCTCATATCAGTTTTCCATGGTTCAGCCCTTAAAAAAGTGAGCTTTGAACAAAAATAAATCCTCAGTTCTGCTGCCAAGGTAGACTGTGATATGTCTGGGAGGTCTAGAGCACAACAAAGACATCCTGAATCAGAACCTGCATGGCCAAATGTGTTCACTCTCCCCTGTAACTTACAATGCAGAGTTGCTCCCTGTTTGAACTTCTTGCTTCCCAATCTCTTAACACCAGGAAAGAGCTGAATTCACCTCCAGCTGAGCAGAAATGCTCTTTTTACCCTGTAGCATCTACTGTACACTTGTAATGGAGCCTTCCCTCCTTGCAGCTTCTGTTCAGGAAGTCTCTCAGGTTGCAGAGAGGTGGAGAGGCTGGTGGTAAAAAAAACTGAAGCTGGAGCCAGGACATATTAGCAGAGTTCCACAAAATCCCCCAAACACAGGATTGTGTTAGCACTTTGCTGACTTTGAGCAGTGGAGACACAAGGGG
>WAAF01005685.1:8664-47288 GCA_013400475.1 Tricholaema leucomelas
TGGGAGACAGTGCCAAAGGCCTTGCTAAGGTCAAGGTAGACTACATCCACTGGTTTCCCTGAATCTACCCATTCAGTTATGGCATCATAGAATGCTATCAGGTTAGTCAAGCATGACTTCCCCTTGGTAAATCCATGCTGACTACTCCTGATAACCTTCTTCTCTTCCAAGTGCCTTGAGATGCCCTCCAGCAGGAGCCGCTCCATCATTTTTCCAGGGATGGAGGTGAGGCTGACTGGTCTGTAGTGTCCTGGAACCTCTTCCTTGCCCTCTTTGAAGACTGGAGTAGCATTGGTTCTCCTCCAGTCCTCAGGTACCTCTCCTGTCTGCCATGATTTGGCAAAGATGATGGAGAGTGGCGGAGCGATAGTATCAGCCAGTTCTCTCAGCACCCTTGGGTGCATCTCACCAGGGCCCACGGGCTTGTGAATGTTCAATTTGTGTAACTGATCCAGTGGGGAGAATTCCCTCCTCCAGGCTTCCTCTCCTTCATCCAGGGTCTGGAGTACACAGGGGAGTTCACATCCGTTCTCCTGAGTGTAATTATTACGCTTCAAATAAATACAGCAATCTATGTATGGCTATATATGTTCCTTTATGCTTCCCAAAACAGATCAGCAGTGTTAAAAAACAGTTAATGAAAAACCAAACTTTAATTTGAAAATTGTATTACTCTCTATCAGAAGAGCAAAGCTTTCTGTTCAGCATATCCTGTGACATTTTATGTCCTTCCCCCAGCTGAAATACCTTGACTTTCAACAGGGCACTTTGCATTAAGCAGAGAAACCCCTATGCACCCATAATTACAGATGGTTGTTAATTATAGTAAGCAGAGCACGATTTTGGAATAATTAAACCCATGAAATCCACTCTGCGATACTGTTCTGATTTGAAAGAGAAATTCAGATGAAAATATCATGACCTCTCTTATTGACAAGTTAAATCACATAAAGCAAGGAACTGTTGCCTGAAGTCTCTGTTTTCTTTTTAAATGCTCTCTGAAGAATTGATGAGCTACAGTTCAAACTGATGCTTGATGCTTAGTTAGTCATGTGTGGAATTACTAAGCAATGACTGCAGTAGCATGTAAACTAATAGCTGGTCCACTCTATGTTCTGAAGGTACAATGGAATGTAGGAAATGAAAAGGGCAATCAGAAGTGGAATGAAATTAAGATTTGTGAAATCCTCCAAATATGTGACAGGAAGTCTAATGACTGTACAGTTCCTATCCCTGTATTTTGAAAAGCATAAATTATAGAGCAACAGAAAGACTTGGATCTAGGAATGCAGTGCTTTTGCTGAAGGTGAGGGGAGGCCATGCATTGGATGCTCTTTGCAAGTGTGCCTGCCTAGTTGCATTAGTTATGGTACTGAGGGATGATTCTGTCTCCTTGCACTCTGTATTACTGCAGATTGTTTTACACAAGCAGTGGAAGACATGGAATGGAGATAAGTTTGTCAGCAGGAGGAAAAGGAGGGGAGAGGGAGGCAAAGGAGAGTAGTATTGCAGAGACCGCTTCAGTTCACCAAAAGGTCCCTGGATCAGGACGCCAGAGGAAGTGGTAAGATCCCAATTTGTTTTCAGTTCAGGAACTGTACCTTCTGTGATGAGTCTCCCAGGCAATAAAAGACACGATGTAGCACTCTATTTGTACAAAAAAAGGAAGGATAATTGCTTTGGTTGTCATTGATCCCTCCAAATTTTAAGTACTTGATTGAGTATCCTAATTAGGAGTGTAGTTGTCCTAGGTTCTTGCATAATCAATAAAGAGAAGCTTCTAGAGGGCAATTCAAGTCCTGCATTAACTCAATCACAGCAGGCAAAGCAGTCTTAAACAGCTTTTTACTAACAAGTGTTAGTTAGGTTGCTCCATACTAGAGAGAGTAAGAACAGACCTCTAGCTTTGAAAACCAAACTCTTGAAGCGGTTCATCTTCTCTTTTTCATGCCATGCTGAAATTTGTTCTTTCCTCTGTCAGCCTTTTCTACTATTCTTTGCATTCCTCTTCATCTTTGAGTGAATATACAGAAAGCAAAACATTTGACTCAGAACATGATTTCCAAAGGGGAGAGGGGGGGGAGGGAAAAAAAAAAAAGAGAGAAGATACAAAATTGCAGCATCAGTCTCTTAATGCATCCAAAGAAGCCCAGTCTTTTCTTCAAGACCTTTGAAGAGAGGCATGAAAGGTAATGGACACCTGCTCTCTGTCTTGAACTGAGCTCTCTCAGGGAATTTAATCCTGAAAGTAATTTGTAGTTCTTCTGTTCTAAGGATGTTGTCATTCTGAGTTATATATATATACACTGACCTCTCTCTCCCATTCACAAATATAACCTCACTGCAGATAATAACCTGTGATGGAGTTATTTGCTATTTCTGAGCTATTACTTTAATCATTTCTTATGTTCTCTGCTTCAGATTCCCTGCTGTTATCAAAGCTCTAGAGAGTCTCACACCTGAATGCAGGAACTGCATGCAGGCTTCCCGAGATGCTGACATCCATCTCAGCTCAATGTTCAGCTGGTGAGATCAAGAATTTTCTATTCCTCGTCTTCAGCACTGAAAAAGAACTTCAGGTTTGCTGTGAGGTTTTTGAATTGGTTGGACCAGGCTGGGCTTTCACTCTGAGGTCTAGCTCAGGTTGCTTAATGTGGTACAGGCATTTCCCCCCCACCTTAACAAAAGAAACAGAGTGTTATTTTTAGATGCTTCAAGGGCTGACTGTCTGACTCACAAACCAACCCATGTAATCAGCTTCAGAAGTTAATAACATTGTTCAAGTGAACAGGCATGCAGGCTGCAGGATGAGAGAGAGTCAAATGCACATAACAGCTCACTTCAAATCTGCAATCAGACAGGTAATTATTATTTCTCAGGATGCCATAGTCCATAGTAATTATAAAATTTAAATAATAATTTTAGAAGTCTTAATTATAGCAACCAGAATAGTTCTGCTGAAAATAGGCCCAAAAATAACTTAGCAAGAAGCTAATAGCAATTTACCTGATTGAGGAACAGGTAGAGGTTTAATTAGAAATGTAAAATGAGGTTTGCTTCTATTTGCATGGTAAATGGAAAAGAAAAGATTTTGCTCTTTTGGGGGGAAGTTTTTACTTGCTTTTCATTATTCAAATAATAGGTTAGCAACAAATTCACAAAAAATAGGATTCAATTGATGAACATAAACATCTGATTTGCATTGATTTATGCCTGATCCGTGTCTGTTTCATTTATCTGCAAATATCAGGTAAATAGATTACAGTATGTAAACAAAGGCCTTTTTTTACAGTCATTTCTTTCCTGATTTATGGAAATAACATAATGTGCTTATTTACTTCTCAGTGTAAAGCTAGTTTCATTCATGTCCTTCACTGGGAAGTAAATAATTTTCCCTCTCTGTCTCATAGAGTGGCTGCGTGGTGCAGGGTCACATCCTGGTTCTGTGGCTGGCACATCCAGGGAGATTTTATGTCGTCAGTCTTCTACTGAGGAGCTGTCTGTGTCGACTCTCAGCAGCAGCCCCCTTGCAATGTATTGCTGGGAAATGCAGTGGTGTTACCAACAGCACTGTTCTGAGAGATCATGCCATCATCAATACATAACAAATAAGGTTCATTGATTAATACTCTAGAATTGAAAGGCTGCAGCTGTGATCTGGACTGACTGTGCCAGGTCCCACAGACTCTGCTGTGGAGACTATCATAAATAGACAAAACACACCAAAAACGTATACTCCTCATTTTCTGTCACTCCCAGTGACAGAACAAGAGGACACAGTCTCAAACTGCACCAGGGCAGGTTTAGGTTGGACATTAGGAAGAAGTTCTTCACAGCAAGAGTGATTGGCATTGGAATGGGCTGCCCAGGGAGGTGGTGGAGTCCACATCCCTGGAGGTGATTAAGAGGAGGCTGGATGAGGCACTTAGTGCCATGGTTTAGTTAATTGGAAGGTGTTAGGTGATAGGTTGGACTCAGTGATCCTAGAGGTCCTTTCCAACCTGGTTAATTCTGTGTGATTCTATGATTTTACAAGAGAGGAAAACTGTTGCAGCTACCTGTTAGCTGCCACAGGCGATGTGGTCAAGGCCATCACAGATCAGTGTGATCAAAAGCAATGCCACATGGACTCCAGACCAATTCAATGTGAATTATGCCAGAGACTCTTTATTGGTTGTTCTGACTCTCATTATGTAGTCTTTGAGCATAGAGCACACACCTACTCATTGTCATAATTAGGCAAGGACAGCCCAGTCCCTCTGCATAAACCACACCTTGTTTTTCTCATTAACGAGGTGTCTGTTATCTATCCTTTCTGAGACAAAGTAGCCAGCAGCTGGTGAGAACCAAGGTTAGCATCTGCCTGTTATTACCCTTCTTCACTTTGCATCCCCACAGAAAACCAACTCATTCAAAGTTTAAATAGGTTGCTTTGCATCCCACAGAACATTTCTTGATCCTCTTCTTTACTACACTCTTTCAATTACAATCTTCCCCCCCCCTTTTTCTCCTTATCAATCTTCTTCCTTCCCTTCTTTATATAGTACAGAACATGAGCACTTCCTTTTTAACTCTTTTTTCTCCTTTTTTGACTTCCCCCTCTCCCCCTCCCCCAACTTTTCCACCAATTGTCAGGATTTACCTTTCAAAATATCATTCAGGACCCCTTCCTGAGGGGAAGCAATAGCTTTGGAACTCAGTAATACCTTAATATGTCTGAGCTGGGGTTGGAATTCTTGCAGTGCTTCACATTAGTCTTCATTTACCTTTGATGGCTGGGAACTGCGTTATGATAAATAACTTGTATCCTTTTATCCACTGCAGATGTTTGCTGCACAGTGGAGAGGATACTCAGAATGTTAGAGCTGGTATTAGGTGTCCACTCAACATTTCAAGAAGATGCATGTTTATTTGTCTGTAGTGCTCAAAGAGAGACTTGAAGGAAAATGGTTTTACTGTTCTCAGAGAATTTTCTGAACTTAAAAATTCAGTACTTTGTTGTTGGGGGAAAAAAGAAGACCAAGCAGATTAAATGCTTTCTGGCTTGGAAATTTGATTGTTGTTACTGACATTGACAGTCTGTTATTTGCTCCAAGAAGTAAATCCTAAATTCAAGGTACAGTGAGACTTGGAGAATGTGTGACACCACACACTAGTGGTGTCCCTCAAGGGTCAGTGCTGGGCCCCATCCTCTTTAACATCTTCATAGATGATCTGGACGTGGGCATTGAGTCAGTCATCAGCAAGTTTGCAGATGACACCAAGCTGGGGGCTGATGTGGCTGGGCTGGAGGGCAGAAGGGCTCTGCAGCAGGACCTTGACCGCCTGGACAGATGGGCAGAGTCCAAGGGGATGGCATTCAATGGCTCCAAGTGCAGGGTGCTGCACTTTGGCCACAACAACCCCATGCAGAGATACAGGCTGGGGTCGGAGTGGCTGGAGAGCAGCCAGACAGAGAGGGATCTGGGGGTGCTGATTGATACCCGCCTGAACATGAGCCAGCAGTGTGCCCAGGTGGCCAAGAGAGCCAATGGCATCCTGGCCTGCATCAGGAATGGTGTGGCCAGCAGGAGCAGGGAGGTCATTCTGCCCCTGTACTCTGCACTGGTTAGACCACACCTTGAGTACTGTGTTCAGTTCTGGGCCCCCCAGTTTAGAAGGGACATTGAGATGCTTGAGCGTGTCCAGAGAAGGGCGACGAGGCTGGTGAGAGGCCTCGAGCACAGCCCTACGAGGAGAGGCTGAGGGAGCTGGGATTGTTTAGCCTGGAGAAGAGGAGGCTCAGGGGAGACCTTATTGCTGTCTACAACTACCTGAGGGGTGGTTGTGGCCAGGGGGAGGTTGCTCTCTTCTCTCAGGTGGCCAGCGCCAGAACGAGAGGACACAGCCTCAGGCTGCGCCAGGGGAAGTTTAGGCTCGAGGTGAGGAGAAAGTTCTTCACTGAGAGAGTCATTGGCTACTGGAATGGGCTGCCCAGGGAGGTGGTGGAGTCGCCGTCCCTGGGGCTGTTCAAGGCAGGATTGGACGTGGCACTTGGTGCCATGGTCTAGCCTTGAGCTCTGTGGTGAAGGGTTGGACTTGATGATCTGTGAGGTCTCTTCCAACCCTGATGATACTGTGAGACTGTGATACTATGATGATTATTGGGTGGGGGACACTGGAAAATGGCAAACTAAGCTTCAATCCTCAAAATGAAACCAGATTTCATTCGTGTGCTGGCAATGGACAGCTGAGCCTTTTGCATTGCTTTTGTTATTCGTGGCCATAAATTTCATTTTGGGCACGAGATAGTTGGTGGATTTTAGTGACTGAATCTCATCATAAGCGAACAATTTCTGATGAAAAGATTTAACTGGAGAATTTCTGATGGGCAGTAGACACTAGAGGAGGTTTCTTCAGAACTATACAGAACTATACAATATCAGCAATCTTGGCCATGCTCCTCCCTTACAAAACAATGGTCACTTGTCTGATGCAGTTGAATTAATCAGTGAAGATTCAGTGGAAATAGTGGCAGTAAATTGCATACACTGTGTGTTGCCCCAAGCCTTATCTGAATTAATCTTCTCTGAGCTGTGTGTCCTGAATTTAGATCACCACACTTGGCCTTTTTGGTAAATATTGTAGAAAATTGAGGGAGCTTCTCTTTCCCCTCTACTCTGCCCTGGTGAGACCTCACTTGGAATGTGGCATGCAGTTTTGCACTCCCCAGTTCAGCAGGGACAAGGATCTGCTGGAGAGAGTCCAAGGGAGGGTTATGAAGATGATGAAGGGGCTGGAGCACTGCCCTGGGAGGAGAGGGTGAGAGATTTGGGGCTGTTTGGTCTGGTGAAGAGAAGACTTAGAGGGAATCTAGTCAATGTTTATAAATATCTGAGGGCTGGGGGTCAAGAGAAAGGGGACAAACTCTTCTCAGTTGTGCCCTGGGATAGGACAAGGGGCAATGGGTATAAACTACTGCACAGGAAATTCCACCTCAACATGAGGAAGAGCTTCTTGACTGTAAAGGTGACAGAGCACTGGAACAGTCTGCCCAAAGAAGCTGTGGAGTCTCCTTCTCTGGAGACTTTCAAGACCCCTCTGGATGTGTTCCTGTGTGACCTGAGCATGGTCCTGCTCTGGTAAGGGAGTTGGGCTTGATGATCTGTGGAGGTCCCTTCTAACCTCTAACATCCTATGATCCTGTAATGCAGAACACAAATACTGTGTGGAATACAGTATCAAAAATAATGCTCTGCTGACTCACTTTTAACATAAAACATTGCCTCCTACATTCCCCTGTACTCAACACTGGTCAGGCCACACCTTGAGTACTGTGTCCAGTTCTGGGCTCCTCAACTCAAGAGAGATGTTGAGGTGCTGGAACGTGTCCAGAGAAGGGCAACAAAGCTGGTAAGGGGCCTAGAACACAAACCCTATGAGGAGAGGCTGAGGGAGCTGNNNATGAGGCACTTAGTGCCATGGTTTAGTTGACTGGATAGGGCTGGGTGACAGGTTGGACTGGATGATCTTGGAGGTCTCTTCCAACCTGATTGATTCTATTCTATTCTATTCTATTCTATTCTATTCTATTCTAAACATGGGAGGAACGTTTCATAGGTTTAGAAATGGCTTCTCATGGTCCCTGTTAAAATACTTGCTCTTTCTGGAAGCAGAAACCAAGTGAATGGTGTTGATTGCCATCACAAAGCAGTGTGCTCTACAATTTACACCACCGGTCAGCGAATCACTTCAGGACTGAGGAAGCTGCCTGTGTTACCAAGATTAGTTTACATACTTCTCACTTACAGTGATATCCTCTTTTATACAGGTGTTGAAACAACTTAGCAATGGAAATAGAACAAATATAGCATGAAAAATATAAAAAAGGAATAGTAACCAAAACCCAAATGGCTCTCTTTGACAGTGCCTGAATGTACCATCTGCTTCCATCGCATTATAGATTGTTGTAGGAAATTGATATGCAGTGCTATTTCTGGGTAGCTCCTCATTTGCATTTGCTTTTGTTAAAAATGGGCCTAACTGAAAACCATCATGCTGAAACCCACCAGACTTTGGAAGGGAAGCATTCAAACCAGCCTGAGGTGTTCCAGCTCCAGCCTGGATCCACAGCTAAATGGTGCAGCTGCCCACATACGTATAGTGCGCTAAAACCACAGCTTTGGATCTAGGCACCGCACAGCTTGTCAGATGTTCAGGCTCCTGATCCAAATTGCCCACTTTTATTTAGGACTGGAACAATTGAATTATAATGACATAAGGCTTGCCACCTTAGCTGCATTAAATAACCATATCATCGGTTAACTCAGGCAGCCAGCATGTGATAGCAGCAGTGTGGTAACTTGCAAGCAATACCAAGAACACAAACTCAGTTGTTTTTAACTTAATATGTGCAGCACAATGAAATCACTAGAACAAAACAAGGCAACAGTTTTTCATGGCCACGACTGATTAATCTTGATGTAAACCACCATCCCAAAGTAACGTTCCATCCTCCAGCTGGAGGGAACTGAGCTACAGTTTCCTGACCCTGTTTAATAGTCCAAATCACTTGCAGGCAGAAATGGAACAGCCAAAGAGCAACTCAAACCTGAGGTGGTGACATATTGTCTCTGTTGGACTCTGTGCTGGGCGAAAACAGATGTAAATGAAACCTCTTCCTGACAACCACTTCTTTCCCTGCATGACCTGTGTCAGAGAGGCTTAAGAGACAAGAGATGTGGGAAGCAGCTCCGAAAGCTACGTGTCTGTGGTGGGACCACATATTTCTGAAACAAGAATTTATGTGATTTTGCTTCACAGCACAAGCAGCTGTGAATGGAGCTTACTTTATTCCAAAAAGCAATATACCAACTTTCCTGTCCTCTAATGATGCTGAAATAATATTTTCCTTTGGTTTAGTCTGCTCTATTCGTTATTCTATTTATTTTATGGGGTTTTGGAAGGAGGAAGAAGAAGGAGGAGAATTCAGCAAAGATTGAATCTGCTCAACAAAGACTTCTTGCTTTACTCTTTGAACATCCTGTTGAATAGGGGTGCTTGAACCAGCATGAAGGAAAGTCTTGCTGTGCTGTGTATTTGAGTTTCTGGCATGTAGACATTTCCATTCAAAATACAAACGCAGACAAGGCTGAGCTCCTCTCAGAACTGTGGGATGAGAAGTAAAGGATTATTTGTGCAATAGCCAAGAGCAATGGCAATAATACCTACTCCTCTGCAGACCAGTAGGAAAGGTAATTTTGACAGCAGGCCAGTGATACACAGGAAATGTGGGTTCATGCTGACTTGCCACGGGAACATTTGGATTCATTGGATCCATCATTCCACATTGTGGGCTTGAGCAGCAGCCTGGGAGGCACTGAGCATTAGACCCAGCGTGTAGCCCCCGACTGACAGACTGGCCAGGAAAGGGGAAGATTAATTTCTCTTTCCTATGTTCTACACCTTCTGTCAGAGCAAAGCTTAAATACTTGGGTTCTAGGCTGTCATGATATAATGTTTGCATTGGATGTGATAATGTGAAAACCCAGGTAAAGGTATATATAGCAGATAATTGAAACTCACTGCTTTCCATTCAGTGAAAGATGCTGGTTGCTTTTTTATGTTACTTGTTAATGAGGTGCATTAGTTTTCCCTCTAAAAATCTCCTCTGGTAAAGTTTGTTGACCAAAGCCACTGCTTTTTAGAATTTTGAGGTCACAGTCCTCAAAAAGTTCTGTATTAATTGCATTATATTTTTGTTCCTTACATTGCCATGATTCCCTGACAGAATGCCAGAGAAGGAAGAGATCAAAGTTAAGATATGTTTGGAGAGGTTACAGAACTAAGCCTGCTATTCATTTACTCTAAAGAACCTGGAAAGATAGAATACATAGTGAATGTAGAGGTGGAGATAGCAAATGCAAGGTAAATTCAGCAGGTTTTGTAGATATTTAATGTTACTATTCCTTTTTGACAAATGAAGTTTAAAGGGTGCATCTTGTATATAAAGCAAGTATAGTCCCTTTGTTCTGATGGAATATGAGCTGTTGGATAACAGCATGATGCTTGCCATCAGGAAAAAAAAAACCAACACAGATCCCACTGTGTTATGAACAGAAATTATTGCAGATAAATCGGTCGTATAATTTAGCTGCAGGTTTGTGGCAATATGAGGGACCTCAGCTGTTTGGCTTCAGGCTGTAATCCCAAATGGTGTTGAAATTCCTGTTGATTTCCATGTAGCCTGCATGTAGCTGAGTCACTTTCAGGTTTTACACCACACTGAACTTGCTGCAGGTGTGCTTTCTCAGATTTATGCTTTGTAATCTACTTTCTGGACAGCATAGTGTATGACAGCATCAGTGTCAGCCTGTTTGCAGACTGTGAGATCTATTGTAGAGTCCTATTTCTGTTGGATCTATAGGGACACAGATGCTGTTTGCTGCAGAAAAGAACTTGGTGTTATGTCTGGCTGCTTGTAAAAACTGTCTTTGTAATCACAGGTTAGGGCCTGCCTTGTGTCTTTGCTGTGGCTTGCTTTTGCTTAGTTGCATCCCTTGAAGCATTTGCACTGCCTGTCTGCTATGTCTGAGTGTCAGAGGAAGAGATGGGGTTTGCAATGACTTTCCTCCTTGCACTTAGCAGTGTTTTGTTTTGTAGGTACACTACCTTCAATACACCTTTCCCACCTCAGGTTGTCCACATTTTCCTCTTGAAATTTCTGCTTCAGTGGTATCACCTGGGTTAGCTATTGCCTGAAAACAAACAGATTGCTCCTGAATCCCAAGGCTCTAACCTATGCTGCTAGTAACCCTTTGGGGGGCACAGATCTTGTGATCATCTATATTGTAGCACATTTACTCCGTGGGAAGACAATGAGATGCAGATCTTTTGAACACAGTTATATCTCATCTATTATATTATTAGTAAGTTTTCAAAAGAAAACTTGTCATCCAAGGTCATAAAAAGAATCAGTGATAGAAGTCTGTGCTAGTTTGAAGCTAGCTAGAATGTTTTGTTGAGAAGGACTAGATCATAGGCTGTGAAATGAAAACAGTGGTGATGTCTACTTCGCTCATAGGTTTGCTGAGATGTATAAGAATCTAAGTCAAAACACAGAGAAAGTCACTTCTACTGCTGGCAAGCTCTGAGCTGCATCTCTCTCTCTAACCTCCCCCTCCATTTTGGACTAATCCACTTTGCTTCCTAACCCCCTGGCCGAACCTCCATTCTTCCTTGGGACTGGGGTAAGGTTGAGAGGGGTAGGGGGAAGGTGAAGGGGAGGTTGAGAGCCCCTCCTGGGGACTCAGGTTTCTGGGAGGGGAGTTGTGTTTCTGTATTATCTTTTCCCTTATATATTTCTGTATACATCTGTATATACTGTAACTATCTGCTTGTATATTGTGCTAGCTGTAAATATAAGCTTCATTCATATTTCCAGAGCCATCTGAGTCTAGTCTGGGTGATTTCTAAAGTGAGGGGGTGGGGAACACCCAAAACCACCAGAAGGTCACAGAACCACATCATGTCAGGGGCTGGAAGGGACCTTGAAAGCTCATCCAGTCCAATCCCATTGCCAGACAGGATCACCTAGACCAGATCACACAGGAATGCATCCAGGTGGGTCTTGAGTATCTCCAGAGAGAGAGAGATGCCAATGAAATCAATGTGTGACAGCTTCTTTTTAATATAAATGTTAATCTGGCTTTTGTAGGCTTAATCTGATACTGTCCTGAGATCGTGCAGTATTCGGTTGAGAAAAATTTCAGCTCCATTTCCAGCTCTAGATCTGCTGTTATAAAACTGGCAGCCATGTTATGTTAAGAACTCAGAATCTGTAGCTAGTTAGAGATTTTTCTTCTTGCTAGAAACTCTAAAAATAATACAAGTTCAAATTAGTGCTAAGGCAACGTTAAAGTGGTATTGATCTGATTGAACAATGAAAGTGTGTATGTTTGTGGTTATCTTATCCATCAGTAAAATATATAGACAGGAGAAGCTTGCAGTCCTTGTAGCCGTTGACAGCAGCAGCAGGAAAGCACTGCCAAAACAGAGACTTTTATTGACCATTTACAAGCTAAGATCTCCCAGAGGACTGTATCAGTCGCCCTTTCACCTGAAAGATACGGATAAGTAAGGGTGGAAGGTTTGCTGCCAACCAGTGAGGGGCTGCCAGTGTTTTCATTGCTCTTGCATGTAAGCACCATCAACTTCTGGAGTGTTCAGCAGCTGTGAATAGCTTCTCAGTGTTGAAAACTCAAAATAATCTATTTTCCGCTTCAGCAGGTGGGATTTAGTTTGTTTTGGTTTTTTTCCACTGGGCCTGTAAAAGAATTAGAGAAATAAAATCTAAAGTAGGTAGATTTCAAACTGAAATAATTTCTGCAGTGTCTCTAACCATTTTTCCAGCTCCTGAAGATCTTGAGATGTATGCTTGTACAGTCTATCTCTCAAGAGCTAAGTGATGACTCTAGCTAGTCACAGCAGCTGGCAGTGGCATCCTAGGAAATAATGCCACAAGAAATTTATCGAATCATAGGGTTGTCAGGGCTGGAAGGGATCTCAAGGATCATCCAGTTCCAACCCCTTTGCCATGGGCAGGGACACCTCACACTAGATCAGGTTGCTCAAAGCCACATCCAGCCTGGCCTTAAAGACCTCCAGAGATGAGGATTCCACCACCTCCCTGGCCAACCTCTTCCAGTGTCTCACCACTCTTATGGTGAAGAACTTCTTCCTAATATCCAATTTTATTCTCCTCACTTCTACTTTTGCTCCATTCTCCCCAGTCCTGTCACTATCTAACACCCTAAAAAGTCCCTCCTCAGCTTTCCTGTAGCCCACTGAAGACACTGGAAGGCTACAATAAGGTCTCCTTTGAGCCTTCTCTTCTTCAGACTGAACAGCCCCAGCTTTCTAAGTCTGTCTGCATAGCAGAGCAGCTCTAGCCCTCAGGTCACCCTCGTGGCCCTTCTCTGGACACATTCCAGCACCTCCAGATCTTTCTTGTAATAGAGGCTCCAGAACTGGATGCAGTACTGTGGGTGAGGTCTCACTAGAATGTATAAGAGGGGCAGAGTCCCCTCCCTCACCCTGCTGGCTATGCTTCTCCTTGCTGCAGCCCAGGTTCTGGTTGCTCTCTGCGCTGCAAGTGCACAGTGGTGGCTCATGTAGAGCTTCTCATCCATCAGCACCCCCAGGTCCCTCTCTCCAGAGCTGCTCTCAAGCCAGGCACTGCCCAGCCTGTATTGGTGCTTGGAATTGCCTCAACCCATATGCAGGACCTCACACTTGGTCTCATTGAACCTCATGAGGTTGACTTGGGATCTGCTCTCCAGCCTGTCAAGGTCCCTCCCCTCTGGATGGATCTCTTCCCTCCAGTGTGCCAGCCACACGCTGTTTCACATCTGTAGATGTGCTTCTTTGGAAAAAGGGAGTGTGCTTGTGTATAGTTGGGAAGTCTTGCACTGCAGCAACAGTGTTCTACGGAAGTAATGAGAAAAGGTTTCAGTTTTGCAGGCTGTCAGAGTTACAGCTTTTGCCAGCGTTAAGAGAACACCATGAACTTGAAATCTAGTTATTCTTAGAAACATCTTACCTACTAGAGGGTCTTGTCAGCCAGTTTGTGTGGAATTATACTTACACATTCTTAACTTTATTTTTTTTCTTTCTACCCTTGTAGGGAAAAATACCTGAACTATGAAACTAACCTGAAAGGTAGCTGCACATGTTCTGACAACAGGAAAAAAAATAAAGAGCCTATTTAATTGACAGGTAATAGTGCATTATTTCCTTCTGAATCTCCAAAAGCTGCAAGAATGTGAAATGTTGCATCTACTAACAAGGTGTGATGGTTTGGCTGCTTCCCCACTCCCCCACTCTTTGGAAATCACCCAGACTAGACTCAGCCAGCTCTGGAAATTTGAATGAAGCTTTACATTTACAGCTTAGCACAATATACAAGCAGATGTTTACAGTATATACAGTTATAGACAGAAATATACAAGGTAAAAAGGTAATACAGACACACAACTCCCCTCACAGAAACCTGAGTCCCCAGGAGGGGCTCCCAACCACCTTTCCACCTTCTCCCATCCCTCAACCTTACCCCAGACGTTGCCTTGTGCCCCAAGGAAGAATGGAGGGTCGGCCAGGGGGGTTAGGAAGCAACTGGATTAATCAGAGAGACAGAAGGTGAAGTTAGAGAGAAATGCAGCTCAGAGGTCAGGCAGTGCTCGAACGCCTGAATACCTTATCTATGTTTATACTCTTGTTCTTATGCATCTCAGCAAGCCTATGAGTGAAGTAGACATCACCATTGTTTCTCTTTCACAGCCTGTGATCTAATCCTCCTCAACAAAATATTGTAGCTAGCTTCAAACTAGCACACAAGGGGAAAGTAATAATAAGTTGTCTGTACCTCTTCAATTTTTTTCTAGGATAATCTACTGAAAAAAGTATTTCTATCTTCCAAAAACACCTATGTAGATGAGATTAGCTTTTGCAGCTATTCAGATAGATATGAGTTTGTCAGTGGCCAGATGCCACTGCTTCTGTCCTGTCTTTTCTAATGTGTAAACATTGAGGAATAACTGATCAGATGCTAAATTCTGTCATCTTGTAAGGCCACCTCTACAAACCTGTTTATCTGCCAAGGACACTTATGTGGATAATGTAAGAAAAGAGTTCCTAATCCAAACTGAGGAGAGTGCAGGCATGTAGACATCTTCATCCTTTCCTTAAAAGTTATGACTGGACACATTATTGAAAAGGAAAAAAGCCTCAATTAAAATCTTTCTAGATGCTGAATGGTAGACAAAGCAGTTAGTGGGGAATATGCAAGATGTCTGGAATAGTCCAAATAACCTGGAAACCTTTGTCAGAATAATGTTTGTTACCTTTAATTCAGGTGAGTTTGGTTTTCAATGCTGAATGACTGCCCTGAGAGTTAGTTTTATACTCAGTCACTTCTGTCATGCTGAATTGCTCAACAGATTATTTGTGTATGTTGAATATATTTTGTCTTGAATAGCATCACCTAGTCCTCTGTTACTTAGTATAATTTATTACAGTATTTTTGTCAGTGTTTGTTTTAGGGAACATTTAATGTTGAATTCAAAACTTGTCATATTGTTTCTCTTAGGGATGATCCTGCAAATAGCTTAGAACCAGGCATAACTTATTCTGTATAGCAGAATAAGTGATCTCTTGATCTTCTGTATAGCAGAATAAGTGATCTCTTGAAATGCTTATCAGACAAGGACTTTCCATTTTAAGCATTTCAGACCAAACCAGCAGCATAGTGTCATGTAAAAGCAGCATTCTACTATTTGCTCATTACTTAACATCGCATAAGTACGTTTTCCACTATATATAATGCATCTTAGATTTCTGAGAGAGAATACAGAGTTGAGAAGTGATATTTCCAGAGCCTAGGAAGGAGCTCAATTGTTTTGCTTCATAGGTTTTGCACAGCTTGTGTTTTCATAATCTCCAGCCTTTAGAGATGCACATTGGCCAATACTTTAACTCTTAAATACTTTGTATGCTTACTGCCATTCTCTAATTTTAGTAATTCACTCCATTTGTATGCTTCTTTCACAAAGTATTCATGTGCACTGAACTCTGACCCAGCCATCAAATCAAGTGATCCAGTGTATTAACTCCTTCTATGTCTATTCATATTCTGCCCTTTTCCTACTTAGTGATAATTTGAACATTTGGAACATCACTTTTGTGTGCTTTTATGCCATTAATATCAAAAGTAAAGAGGTGGAGACCCTGCCTAATTAACTTCTTTAATAGCATAAGAAAGATCTATTAACTGTCTGTTTAATATCTTTGGCTAAATTTCTGCAGTTGTCAAAGGGAGCACAGCTTTGTATAAAATCTGTTGATTTATCCCAGCCAAACATCATGCCCATAGCATCTGCACTGTATATTTTTTGTACTAGAATATAGCAGCAAAAATAGTTTCCAAGCTAATGTCTACATCTAGTTCAGAAATGAAGGGTTTTAATCAAATTACTGAATATCACCACGTTTCTGAAGACAGGTGTCAACATTTGAATAGTTATGTTCCATAGGCACGAGCCTTCGTAGGATCATAGCATCATAGGATGTCAGGGGTTGGAAAGGACCCAAGGAGATCATCGAGTCCAACCCCCTGCCAGAGCAGGACAATCCTATCTAACACAGATCACAGAGGAACACATCCGGACAGGTCTTGAAAGGCTCCAGAGAAGGAGACTCCATGGCCTCCCTGGGGAGCCTGTTCCAGTGCTCTGTGACCCTCACAGTAAAGAAGTTCCCCCTTGTGTTGAGGCAGAACCTCTTTTGCTGCAACTTACACCTGTTGTTCCTTGTCCTGTCACAGGGAACAAGTGAGCAGAGCCTGTCCCCCCCTGTCCTGGCCAGCCTTCAGATACTTCTAAACATTTACCAAATCCTCTTCTCTTCTCCAGACTAAACAGCCCCAGGTCCCTCAGCCTCTCCTTATAAGCTGTGCTTTNTGGAGGTTTGGCCAAAGAATTAAGAAGCTAAGGTGAATCAGGCACCAAAGCAAAGGGAGGGTGAGGTTAGAAAGCAAGATGGAGTTCAGCCAGCAGCCTCAGCTTTCCCCAGCAGGCAAAGAGCAGAAGAGAACAGCCCAGTGCGAAGTCCCCTAATCTTTGTTTTGCCTTTCTTCTTTACACATCCCAGCAAGACTGTGAGCGAAGTAGACCTCACCATTGTTTTCATTTCTTAGCCTATGATCTAATTCTTCTCACCAAAACATCCCAGATAGGCTCAAACTAGCACAAGTAGCAAATGTATTAAAGACACTGAGACTTTGCTCATGAAGAATTCATAAATCTAATAGAAATAAGTTTCTAACAAATATTATTCAGGCAACAGAGAGCAATAGCTCTAACTTTTGGTCACCAAGGTACATGGTGAGTTCTGCATAAAGCCCTTCTCTTATCTCTGGCCTCATTTACCACTTCTACTTAGGTAAAATGCAACTGAAATTAAAGAACCTGGTTTACGGTTTTTCAAGGTAGCCCTAGACTTTTCTTCATGTAAAGAGTATTTGCTGTCTTTGTGAAGTGTAGGACTACACATAGAATCGTAGAATGGTTTGGGTTGGTAACCTGGGCCAGTGTTTCAGCAGCTTCAGTGTAAAAAAATGTCTCACTTCAATCTAGTCTGAATCTCCACTCTTTTAATTTAAAACCATCACCCCTTGTGTTGTGGAGGGCCCATGGGCCCAAAATGGGCTTATTCGTGCCTTGTCTTGCCTGGACACGTTTTTCTGCCTACACCAGAGGTAAACACATTAAGGGGACATAAACGAGCACAAAGGGAGCACAGTAGACCTGGCGCCATAAAATCTGGCCTGCCCAGGGCCCAGGTTGTGTAATGTGGTTGTGTAAGCCCACGCACCTAGCTTGTGGCTTACCCGGTGCAAGGCCTGTGCTCTTCCCGTATTTGGGGGAGCCAGACCTGTGGACCCTTCCTAATTTGGTGTGGTTTGGCCGACTGCCAGATGCCTATTGGATGATACTGTGGCCAAAGGATCCTTAATCTTGGCCCACAGCTGATAAATAGGGCAATCCAGGTAAACAAGATGCTCACCGCTCCCCACTCCCCACTCTCTGCTCGCTGCTCACCTCTCCCTGCCTGCCCGCTGCCTGGCGCTACTGCCTTTGTTCACTTTACGCGCTTCTTTGTTCCACGACACTTCGCAGCCATCCAGCGGACGATTGAACTACGTGTTCCTGGCCAGCCCGCCGCGCCAGCCCGAGGGCCATCTTCTTGCTGTACACAGCACTCAATTGGACTGCTCCAGCCCACAAACCTGGAACCCTGCTTTGCCCAGGTGGCTACTGACCGCCCGATGATGTTCTGAGAGCCATGGGAGACCTCTATCGTGCCTGTGAACCATTCTCGGACGGCATGCCCCAATCTGAATTGGACTGTCAGCTCCACGTGAAATTGACCACAGGGCTTTCACTATATATGTTCTGGGAACACAGATATTAAGACTTCCAACTAGTGAGTATTTGAACTCTCCCGATTCAAGTCGCTAAAAGAACTTTATTGACATTACCAGTGGCAGTTTACGCCGCAAGACTCTCGAATCAGAAACATTTATAAAACCTTTACCAAGTTGCTTAATTTGGCTGTACAGAGACATTGTGCAAAACGGTTTTACCAGCCACGTCAAAGAATTTGTGTGGGTTAGTTGTATATATTAATAAGTTATTCAATAACCTTTACATCGGCCTCATTATATCTCATCCCAAGCCCAGACTCAAACCCCACTATAACACCTTGTCCTGTCACAACAGGTCCTGCTAAAAAGACTGTCCCCATCTTTTCTCGCAACACATCACAGTATCACCAAGGTTGGAAGAGACCTCACAGATCATCAAGTCCAACCCTTTACCACAGAGCTCAAGGCTAGACCATGGCACCAAGTGCCACGTCCAACCTTGCCTTGAACAGCTCCAGGGACGGCAACTCCACCACCTCCCTGGGCAGCCCATTCCAGTGTCCAATGACTCTCTCAGTGAAGAACTTTCTCCTCACCTCGAGCCTAAACTTCCCCTGGCGCAGCCTGAGGCTGTGTCCTCTCGTTCTGGCGCTGGCCACCTGAGAGAAGAGAGCAACCTCCCCCTGGCCACAACCACCCCTCAGGTAGTTGTAGACAGCAATAAGGTCACCCCTGAGCCTCCTCTTCTCCAGGCTAAACAATCCCAGCTCCCTCAGCCTCTCCTCGTAGGGCTGTGCTCGAGGCCTCTCACCAGCCTCGTCGCCCTTCTCTGGACACGCTCAAGCATCTCAATGTCCCTTCTAAACTGGGGGGCCCAGAACTGAACACAGTACTCAAGGTGTGGTCTAACCAGTGCAGAGTACAGGGGCAGAATGACCTCCCTGCTCCTGCTGACCACACCACTGGGCCTCATGTTCAGGCGGGTATCAATCAGCTGGGCACACTGGGCACACTGCTGGCTCATGTTCAGGCGGGTATCAATCAGCACCCCCAGATCCCTCTCTGTCTGGCTGCTCTCCAGCCACTCCGACCCCAGCCTGTATCTCTGCATGGGGTTGTTGTGGCCAAAGTGCAGCACCCTGCACTTGGAGCTATTGAATGCCATCCCCTTGGACTCTGCCCATCTGTCCAGGCAGTCAAGGTCCCGCTGCAGAGCCCTTCTGCCCTCCAACTCAGTCACATCTGCTCCCAGCTTAGTGTCATCTGCAAACTTGCTGATGACTGACTCCATGCCCTCATCCAGATCACATACAGCACTTCTGAAAACCTTCGCCCTGTGGAACACAGGAGGTCTGTGCTTCTCTCTCTTGTATCTGTACGGATGCCTTCTGTGGTTTTCAACATGACATTACAAACCAGCACTGAATAGGGCTCTGTTAGTATGTAGGGGAACACTGACACTAGGAATCACTTGTGTATAATCTGCCTTGCCAGCTAAGTGTAACTGATCTTTGAAAGTAGATCAGACCATTTCTTTTTCCCTCTATTTGTGGTATTGCTAACTCTTGATTCTTTTCTTCCACTGTCATTCTGATTGTAAATTTGCTTACCAGTTTTCCTTCCTGCAATCGTTTCCATGCAGGATTGGGTTTTTTTTTTTCAGTAAAGGGAAAATCATCCTCAGCTATTCAGATGTTGTGAACATTCACCCAGCACCATTTCGCTCTGCTCTAATGTTCTGTGCTCTTTGGTGCTCATTTTCAGTTTCGTCCATTATTTTAAACTTGGTTTAGCAATCACAGTGATTTGTTTTCCCTTCTGCTTTCCAAATGCTTATTTTAGAGAGAGATGTTATTTTGAATTTGGTTAAATGCTTAAACTTCTGGGAATGTACCATGTCAGGCCTATATTGTACACTTCATTTTTCTGGGGAGATGACGAATATTGAGGCTATCACTGCTCTTCAGTAACTACAGAGTTGATGTAGTTACTGGGTTGTGGTGGTTTCTAGAAGGTCAGAATGTAAATTGGTTTAGCTTTCATTTTTGTGAAGGTTTCTGCTCATGCATTCTTGTAAGTCAATTCTTTTACCTTTTGTGGGCTGCTGTGGATATTGCACAGCTTCTAAAAACAGGTTCAGTGCAGAGATGAGCAGCCCCAGAGGGATCACAAGGAGGGGTTATTCTATGAAAGAGCACTGCAGGAATGGTCAGAGGGCTTGACATCACCAGCTAAGAGAAAAGACTCCCAGAACTAGGATTGGGTTTTCTAAAGGAGAGTGAAAAACACAGCAATGGTTTTGGAATACGTAGCTTGTTTCAGTATCTGAACGAGTTATTTTTCAGAGCCACTGGCATACAAAAAAAACATGGTCTGAACTTGCATGAAAGCAGATCATACAGTCATGAAGTCTTTCTAGCACAAGGAGAATGAAGCACTGGGACTGGGTTACTTGTGGAGTTTGTGAGACTTCCCTCACCTAGGGCTTTATTGCAGGCTACATTAAGTACTGTCAGACAAGGTTTCAGTACAGTTGTTAATGCCATAGGTTGCAGTGGTTCTATACCAGCAAGAAGCTGAAGCACATCAACTGATCAGGGGCAAATACTGCTCAGATAATGAGGTCTCCAATGTGTATGCAAATCAGAGCACATGGAGAGGGTTGGCATATGTAGAGGTATCACAGGATGTCAGGGATTGGAATGGGCCGAAAGAAATCGTTGAGTCCAACCCCCCTTCCAGAGGACATACAATCTAGCTCAGGTCACAGAGGAACACGTCCAGACAGAACTTGAAAGTCTCCAGAGGAGACTCCACAACCTCTCTGGGGAGCCTGTTCCAATGTTCTGTCACCCTTACAGTAAAGAAGTTACCCCTTGTGTTGAGGTGGAACCTCCTGTGCTGCAGCTTACATCCATTGCTCCATGTCCTATCCCAGGGAGCAGTGAGCAGAGCCTGTCCCCCAGCCCTCAGATACTTGTAAACACTTATTAAAGGTATCCTGACCTTTTACAGCTGCTTGCTGCAGATTTCAGAGTTACATCTGATTGGTAAATACAGTCAAGCACACACATAAATACACATGAAGACAGGCAAAGGATTTTCTGTTTTGCACTCCTTTCATTCCAGCAATTCCTGGGATTATAATTCGATAAGTGCACAAGTGTGTGTACAAAGTGCTCACTTAGCTGTAGCCTCACTGTACAATCTGGATATAGACAACAGGTCACCAAAGTTTATGTTCAGTCATGATCTGACTAGATGAAGGAAAAGCTGAGAAAGTGAGGATGATGAGGTGATATATCCAGTTTAATATTAGCCAATAGGACGGCTGCTTGCAGTAGTCACAAAGTGAATTCTTTGGTATATTCACCTTTTGAGAGACTTGCTGAAATGTGTAGCCTAACAGGTCTCTCTTCTCAAAGTAGCTGTTACACAGTGAAAGTCAAATTTGGAATTCACAAAATTATTGCTGGCTAATTGAGGGCTACGGAGAGATGACGATGTCCTCGATGGTTGCAAATTGTTCCAGTGTCTCTGTCTGCTGCTCTGCTCCACTGCTTTGAAATGAGTCGGTAGACAGCTTTAATTTGTTCAGTTTAATTAAATTCCACCTGAATAAATGTTTTGCACAAAGCTGAAGGAGATGCTAAAATTTCTTGGATGATGTATGCGGCCGAGATCTAATTTGATAATGTGCAGCCTTAGACTATAAGCTGCTCTCTTCCACAAAGATGAGCACCATATAGACACTTAAATAATAACTTAGATGAACTTGTAAGGAAAATGATGTAAAGAAAACAAAGGAAAATTGCATGCAGAAGGATATTTTTGAATATGCCATCATTATTCTTAGGATAACAGAAGTCATCAGTAGGTCAGAAGTACATTTCACTTTCAAAACACAGTCCCATTAAGATTTGTAGCTTGTTTACTTAGCCTGATACTGTCCTGTCTACACATTACATTAATTAAACCAGCAGCACTGACATCAGATAGCACAGCATTTCTGCTAAAACATCTTGCCTTTGCTGGAGTGACATTTATGAATTATATTTATGATTATGATCCGTGGTGTTAGGAATTCACATAAATGCTGGGTCAATGTCAATGTCCTCCTCTTCCTCTCTCAGGGCAAAATGGGCCGAAATTGCTTCCCTCTCCCAAACCTCATGCCCCCCAGCTAACTGATGACCTGTGAGATTAAACAAACTAAGGCCAAGACAATGCAAAAGCAATGACAAACTACAAGGAAATCAGAAGATTTGTTTGCTTTGGCCACGGATTGGGTCACTACAGCCAAAAATCACGTCTAACAGTAGTCATCAGGAGCTCATTCAGTTCACTCTCTTGAGTCCTAGTTGATATTACCCTTTCTCAGAAGGCAGCAAACAAAATGGAAATAAATTGGTTATAAAATCTTTTGGGGAAGTATTTGGTTTCCTAACCTGAGATCATGTTGATCAGAGCAAGAGAATGGCATGCTGGTATTGGAGATCACAAACAACGCAGTTATTCAGTACAGTTCACCAGGAGTAAGCAAATTATGGGTACTGAACCTGCCCAACAGTCCATCCAAAGCAGGGGTGTACAGAAGGGTTCTGCAAAACTAAGCCTGTCTGCCTGATTGAAACACATTGTCCAATATAGATCACATGTGTGTAGGCAATGAAGTGCCATATATCCACATCATTCAGGTAACCTCTGCTCACAGAACCTGGGATTGAAACTTGCACAGAAATTCCTTTTCTCTTATATTTTATTTAACAGTAGTAACTCTCCTTCAGGAGCAGCATAAAGTTCATTCTCTTGTATGATTTTACAGTACATTACTGTTACTTCTGAATCAGTGTAATTGTCTGAGCCTTTGCTTGCAGGGAAATTCACATGGACTCCTTTTCCTCACTACATGCTCCTAAGGTAATACTCATTATTTTATTTAATTTCACTGATTAGTACTTCTAGATCTATACCTTTCTTTATTCTGAATCCTTGCTTCACAGGTTCTGTTTAGTCTAGGACAGTCTTCTAAAGGATAAACTTCATTGCCAGGAAGTTTCAAAGCATAGCTGTCCAAAAGTCAATGAGGATGATTCAGAGGGCTGGAGCTGCTCTGTTATAGAAACAGACTGAGATTATTCAGTCTGGAGAGGAGAAGGCTCCACGATGAGCTTATTGTGGCTTTCCAGTATATGAAGTGAACTACGAGAAAGCTGGGGAGGGATTTTTAGGATGTCAGATAGTGATAGGGCTGGGGAGAATGAAGCAAAACTAGAGTGGGTAGATTCAGATTGGATGTTAGGAAGAAGTTTTTCACCATGAGAGGGGTGAGACACTGGAACAGGTTGGCCAGAGAGGTGGTGGAAGCCTCATCCCTGGAGGTGTTTAAGGCCAGGCTGGATGTGCCTCTGAGCAGCCTGATCTAGTGTGAGGTGTCCCTGCCCATGGCAGGGCGGGGTGGAGCTAGATGATCCTTGAGGTCCCTTCCAGCCCCGACAACTCTGTGAAAAGTAGTGGCACATCACTAAGGCTTGAGGAGATTACTCTCACTGCACATGTTTTTCTAAATTCCTGTAGGCAAGAGATTTTTGTGCTGCTGTAGACTCTCGTTGCATTTTCTCAGTATGGTGGCATCTTCCTTAAGTTAAATAAGGTAAAATATGAAGTTAAAACTTGCCTATATTTTTGCAGAAATTTAGAGGTAGTCGTCGCTGTTCAAACATAGAACACTTAGCACATGTTGGTTTTGCTACTAAAAGAGATGCCCTGGGTAATATTTTTGTAAATGTTCTGACACAGGTGAAGCCTACCTAACATGAAAAACAAATCTGTTTGTATAAAGACCTGTATGTCAAGGTAGCAGCTGTGAATTTAACTTTCCTGCAATGTTTCTGTATTATTTTCCTGTGTGCCAAAATCCCATGAAATTTCCTAGAAAGTTTTCTTTGCATGTTTAAAATAATGTCCAAATTACCTCTACACCGACTCATGGATGGTAGCCAATGCTCTATGGGGTTGGCTAAAGGACTGGAAGAAGCATGGTTGGCAGAGGAAAGGAAAGCCTATTTGGTGTGCTGATCTATGGCAGGACATTGATGCACGGCTGGAGAGAACTCCAGTGAAGGTGCGGCACGTAGACGCACACATGCCCAAGAGCAGAGCCACTGAGGAACACCAACACAACCAGCAGGCAGACCAAGCTGCTAAGATTTCTCAAGTTGATACCAACTCTGATCTTGACCTTGATTGGAAACACCGAGGTGAACTGTTCCTAGCTCGGTGGGCCCATGATTCATCTGGACATCAAGGCAGAGATGCAACATACCGATGGGCACGCGATAGGTCAATTGACTTGTCCATGGACGCTATCACCCAAGTCATCCATGACTGTGACATCTGTGCTGCTATTAAGCAGGCTAAGCGAATCAAGCCCTTATGGTATGGTGAGAGATGGTCTAAGTACAGGTATGGAGAAGCCTGGCAGATTGACTACATCACTTTACCTCGATCTCGTTCTGGCAAGCAGTATGTGCTGACGATGGTAGAGGCCAGCACCGGATGGCTGCAAACCTATCCAGTTCCACATGCTACTGCACGTAACACCATTCTTGGCTTGGAGAGACAGATCATGTGGAGACATGGAACTCCAGAGAGAATCGAGTCAGACAATGGCACTCATTTCAAGAACAATCTTGTGACAAACTGGGCCAAAGAGCATGGCATTGAGTGGATCTACCACATACCCTACTGTGCTCCAGCTTCAGGGAAGATTGAGCACTACAGTGGTTTGCTGAAAACCACCCTGAAGGCCATGGGGGGTGGAACTCTGAAAAACTGGGACAAACATTTAGCACACTATGGTTCATAATAATTTAACCAATGGGACGCTGAAAATGGACAGCACAAGCTTGTGATAAGCAAAGATGCAGGCTGAAGAAGGGTCCTAGGTTACTCACAGATAAGAACTTCAGTGTCTTACAGATCCTGCCCTGTGATCCAGGACCTTTAATGTGGTATCAAGACATTTAAGAGAGCGAGCTCACAATATCAGTTCAGAGCAAGCTGATCAGACACACGTACAGCCAGCAGCCGACAGCAGCTAGATAATGAGTGCACTGACACAGCTCAAAAACCACCCTTCTTCACTCTGCTGCTGGAAGGTGACTCCATCCAGCTGGGATCCGAAGCCTGGATCTCCCAGACCCAAAAACTCATCCATTTTTTAAAAGGAGTTTTACATGCATTCACTCTTAATTTCAGCAGAGACCAAAAGAAGGATTAGTTTTGTTAATGTGCCCAGAGATTAGCAAACACTCTTGGGAATCCACAGGCTCACATTTGAAGGCGCTAATCCACAGATCATGTCTCCCAGGAAATTTTCCAATCTGCAGGTTTACACAGTGAGTTCCCCCTTGAGGTCTCTTTAGCTTTCTGAACCTTGCATGTAAATGCCATTCTTCATACATTGGTCCAAATTGTGTTCAGTTTTCATTTCAAGTTTGATCATATTTAGGGCATTTCAGTAACAAACCAAGAATGCCATCATAAAACAGATGGCATATTGTTAATAAGGTATAAAGCTTAGGCAAAATAAGTATGGATGGGGCTAAGCAGTGACCCCGTTGGCTCCAGTGCAGGACTTTGCAGCCTTTAGGTGTGAAAAGTGCAGGAAAATTTGTTTAAGGAGTTTCTTCACACAATGTGGACTCTGCCTTTCGCCCCACTACAGATAGGGAAAATGCAATGGCTAAGAGAGTAGCTAGAAGAAGTGGCTCACTGAAGCAGATGATGGGCATGGATAGCTTTGCTATCTAGCTGGATAGGCAAGAGAGCCCTGTGATTTGATAACAGCAATTTGCAGGTTGATATCACAAGAGGTTGGAAGCCAGCAAGTGCTCTTGACAGTTGCTTCACTGAGAAAAGAGCAGAAATACTTCTTTAAAAATATTATTCTACTTGGCATAGAAAGGATTGATTTGATTGCTAGTAACAGAGATCAGATTCACTTACTGAAGTGGTAAATGCTGGCTTTAGACATCGTTCAGAAGTCAGTGTAAGGGTGCTCATAGCCCCACTTGTAGGTATTTCCTCTCTGAAAGGCTTTTGCTTTGGGTTAGAGTAGCCACTCAGTCTGGGGCACCTTTAGTTGCTTTGCTCAAGTGGATGTTTCTTCTCACTGACCTACATCCTCTTCCCCATTTTCTGCTGGGACTGTTAGTTGTGTTCTTTACAGAACTAATAACAAAAAATAGTAATAATATATTGCTCTGCTTTTCTTCCTGTTTCTGCTTTGTTGTCCACCTTCAGTACAGTTTTGTTCAGTCACTTCATTTCTTGAGAAGAGAAGAGAATTGGAGCTCACTCAGTGCATCTGCCTTAGTGACTAGTGTGGGATTAGATTGGATTTCATCTGTCCTGTTCCTAAACCTCAGTCCACACTGTGTTTTATCAGCATCAGTTTCAGACTAGTTTCCTTGTTGAGATTCACTGGGTATGCTTGTAGAGCTGGCTGCTCCACATTTCATGCTTCCACCAGGAAGGAAACGGCTCGGAGTGAGCATTGTTGTGCTTGAGATAGTATGAGAGGACACCGAGCATGGTTGTAAAGCCACCTCTGTCTTGAAAGAACCTCTAATTTAATGACCCACTGACCTCACAAGCAGTTTAGTTTTATTTTCCTGGATTTTTGGTTGGTGGCTCTTTATAGTGTTAGTGGCATCTGGAAACTGAAGATTACTCTTGGTACTGTCAGTCAAAGCCTGATAGGAGTTATGTGTTTTGTACTTAGGTGGTCAAGCTCAGCTGGATCTATCTGGCACTAATAAAGTCAAATATGTCTCAGGATAGAGTATGTGGAAAGGATAAAGAGAAGCATTGAGGTACCTTTAGGGATCCTATGGATGTCAAAACAAGATAAGACAGTCTCAGAAGTTCAGGGATGTTGCAAGAGAGTCATTACAAGCAATTTTAGTAAAGGTTACTGTCTTGTATGTTTACCCTGATATAAATCACAGAACTTTAGAGGTTGAAAGGGACCTCCAGAGATCATTGAGTTCAATCTCCCTAACAAGTAGGATCACCCAGGGTAGTTCACACGGGAATGCATCCAGGTGGGTTTGGAAAGTCTCCAGAGAAGGAGACTCAACAACTTCTCTGGGCAGCCTGTTCCAGTGCTCTGTTACCCTCACTGTAAAGTTTCTCTTCATGTTGAGCTGAAACCTTCTCTGTTCCAGTTTGTAGCTGTTGCTCCTTGTCTTATTGCTGCTGGCCACTGAAAAGAGCTTGGCCCCAGCCACTCACCCCTCAGATATTTGTACACATTGATCAGATCCCGTCTCAGCCTTCTCTTCTGCAGACTAAGCAGCCCCAGGCCTCACAGTCTCTTTTTGTAGGGGAGATTCTCAAGTGCCCTAATCATCCTCGTGGCTCTCCACTGGACTCTCTCCAGCAGGTACCTGTCTCTCCTGAACTGGGGAGCTCAAAATTGGACACTGTATTCCAGGTGTGGTCTCACTAGGGCAGAGTGGGATGTATAAGTCATTACCACTTGCTACTGAAGAGAGAAGTGTAACAGTGTTCTAATGCTCTAATTAAGAGAACAATTTTTAAGCAGTGCTTAAACAACTTCCTTACTTTTCTTTCTTTGTAGTCAGTTCATAATCGTGGCATTTTTCTTGGCTTTAACTGTGTGTCCCTGAAGGCATGTTGAAGACCCCCTGTGATTAAAATAGTGGGAGTCATGTTGCTGAAGTGACATTAACAGAAGCTACTTATTAAAACGTGGCTCCTGCTGTTTGTGGTTTCTTGAGATGACACTTCCTTAGCAGATTTTAGAATACAATTGCACGATGCCTGACGACCAGGAACTGTGCTACAGCCCAGATATTAAGTGTGCATTAGAGAAGTGATTATGGCCTGCCGTAACACCTGGAAAGAGAAGTGGTAGTAGATTGTTTAATGTTGCATTTAACAGATCATTGGCTTTGTGGCTGATGTAAAGCAGACCTCTCGGCACGCGGCGGCTGCATGCAAAATGATCACGCAGCATACTGTGCTGGTTTAATGTTTGTAAGGCCTTGGCAGTGCTTATCTGCTCTGGTGGAAATACAATGCAGCTGCCTTTGAGCTTGTCCACCTGAAGAACATTGTAAATAAGTGCTCAATGTGGCATGTATCAGAAGAAAACAGAATTGCTATTCGACTGCAACCAGTTTGCACTTTGTCCTGAATCAGCAGCTTGTGTTTGTCTTGTAACTTAGACAACAATTCTGCTTTCACCTCTGCTGTTTATTTCCCTTTCCCTTTCAGGCAACTGCAAAAGCCAGAAAATGGCCTTTGTGATAATGCCACTGAGATTTAGAGCATTAAAGCAATCTTATTATCAGTTTACATCCCCAGTTGGAAATCGGAGATTGTTCAGCACATTGAACAGCAGAGCCAGGGCATGTAATGTGCAGCCCAAGGGCCGGATGAGACCTGCTGAGTCATATAATGTGGGCTCCAGCTGCCCTCTTCCTGTAAGTGAAGGATGGGGATAAAAGAGCAGAACTGCTGGCTGGTGTTGCTAATGAGCTCGAACCACCGTGCATTGTTTTCCATCTGCATATCAAATATGGCTACATGCACTCGTAATAAATGTCTACAGTTTATATGCAAATCAGATGTGGCCCTTTAGCCCTTGGGCAGTGACTTGTGCGACCTTCAGGGCTTTAAAAGGTAAGCCTGTTGCTCACACTGAAATTAGGGTGTGAGGGTAGAGGCTGCCTTGCAGCGTGAGCCTGGGTTGGTTTTGCTTAATGACAATGGAGGAGGACCAACGAAAACCCTTTTAGTTCATCTTCCACACTAACCTTGAGTACATGAGTAAGAAGGGGCGGGGGGGAGAATATTCTGTGGTTCAGACAACCACTGTGTAAGTCTTCTTTCCCTCAAACCCTGGATCTTAGCAGCCATCTAAATGTAAAATCCCCACCACATCACTGATTTTTTTTCCTGCTGGATCTGCAAATGACTCTGCATTGTCTAATTTTGATGCTGTGGGAAGAATTTTAATTATTGTAATTACTGTTTCTGAGTTACTGAGAAATAAACTCCAAATCTATCATTATTTCATCCAACTGTGCAAATGAAATATGTAATTGATATAAAATGCTTTTGTCATCCACAGTTTGAACGAAGATCTATGATGGTTTAAAATTCAGAGGGTTCTTCTGTGCTAAAGTTCTATTAATGCATTCATTAACAAGAAATTACATTGCAATGTCTGTGGGGCTTACTTTGGTGAAAGAACAATTTCTTTGTTGGTAATTTGGTCTTGATGTTGCTCCCCTCTATTCAGCTTCCCCAAAACGACATTTTTTCTAAAGCTCAGCACTAATATGGTAGTTAACCTTTCTCAGTATTACTTAAGAAGATAATGCTGAGAGAAACTCCTACAAAGAATTAAACCTTGAAACTTTCTGTTTTACCTACTGTTGTGAAAGGTCAGCACAGCTTCAACCGCCTTCTTTATTTCACAGATCCTACCTTTTAAATGGCAATAAGACTTTGAAATTCCAAGTGAAGGTTGGCTGCCTGACATACAAGACGTGAGGATGTATTTTATATGGATGGAAGGTACACACAGGTGTTGTTGAAGCATTGGAACCAACTTCACCTACTTTTCGCAAGGTACAGAGTTCTAATGCCATTTTTATTGTTTCTTTTGTGATAAAACTCCTATTCAACAAAATGTGGGGGGGATATTTGTGAACCTGACAGTTTGAAAGGTGTGCAAATAATTCACCCGAGTTGGCACTCAAACGTTATTTGCTTATTTTTAATTTGTTCCTAAGAAAAATGCCACAAAAGAAATGTCTTTTCCTTTTTGTTTGGGATGAAAGCTGAGTGTGACCACCCTTCTGCAAAGGAGAGCAGCCAGGAAGAAAGGTATCTGGGGATACTGGTAGACAGTAAGCTGAAGATGAGCCAGCAGTGTGCCCAGGTAGCCAAGAGAGCCAATGGCATCCTGGCCTGGATCAGCAACAGTGTGGACAGTAGGATGAGGGAGGTTATTCTGCCCCTGTAGTCAACACTGGTCAGGCCACACCTTGAGTACTGTGTCCAGTTCTGGGCCCCCCAGTTCAAGAGAGATGTTGAGGTGCTGGAACATGTCCAGAGAAGAGCAACGAAGCTGGTGAGGGGCCTGGAACACAGCCCTGTGAGGAGAGGCTGAGGGAGCTGGGGGTGTGCAGCCTGGAGAAGAGGAGGCTGAGGGCAGACCTCATTGCTGTCTACAACTACCTGAAGGGAGGTTGTAGCCAGGTGGGGGTTGGTCTCTTCTCCCAGGCAACCAGCAACAGAACAAGAGGACACAGCCTCAAGTTGTGCCGGGGGAAGTACAGGCTGGATGTTAGGAGGAAGTTCTTGCCAGAGAGAGTGATTGGCATTGGAATGGGCTGCCCAGGGAGGTGGTGGAGTCACTGTCCTTAGGGATGTTCAAGAAAAGCCTGGCTGAGGCACTTAGTGCCATGGTCTGGTTGACTGGATAGGGCTGGGTGCTAGGTTGGACTGGATGATCTTGGAGGTCTCTTCCAACCTGGCTGATTCTATGATTCTATCTTCACTTTGGGAAAGGAAGGTGTTACAAGTTGTGCACAATTAATAATGGATATTGATTTTGATATCCAGGCAAATATTATTAACAACTATAAAGAATGTTTATGAACATTAAATCTCATCAGAAAACTTACTTATACTGTTTGAAATGCACGGTTTGGATATTTATACACACAGGGAACAGGCAACCTGGAACACTTAAGAAATAAGTAGCAATTATAACAAACATTAACTCTTTAGGAAAGAGAATCTTGCGGCTGATATGCTGCTTGCCTTTGAGGGAGACCCAAGAAGCTCTTTTCTGCTACTAAGGCAGAAGGCACAATAGAATCTAGTTACAGAATTTGTTACAAAGAGGCTTTGAATATTTGCTCACAAAATAGGATCAGACATTACCCAAACACTTGAAGGGAGTTCTGTCAGTGTCTTGAAAGTTGTTGCAGGCAAAGCAGAGTGTAATTTGGCAGGGCAGAGCAGGCAAAGGCAAAGCAAAAGCAAAAAGCCAAAGCAGGCATATGGCAAAAGCCCAAGTGCAATGGCCCCCTTGGCCACAGATACTCACCAATCAGCATGGCACCTTGCCAAACCTGACCATATTAGGTGAAGTCAGGAGCTTCCTTGCTTTCCCTTATGTGGGAGGAACAAGTCTGGGCAAGTCTTGGACCCTCAAAGTGGGTGTCTCCAAGCCTTTCGTCTTTTCCCTACGCTCTGCTTGCTCCCCCCATCAGAGGGAAGGGGACCATGGGATCATGGCTGGGTAAGCCAGGACATGTATCTTCCATGACAGAAGCTGCCTGCATTGTGCCGTGGACCACTGGGGAATTACAGATGGCAGCTATGAGAAGGTGAGCACCTACAAGGGTAAGACACAGGGCATACACAACAACCCTGAACTGCAGCAGCTCTGCAGAAGGTGAGGTGAAATTGCATTTACTTCTGGTGTTTTGGCAGATTTTATTGGCATGAATCATTCCTTCAGTGTCTATTGAAAGTGTAATTGCCTTGAAAATGCACCCATTCCAACCTGTTAATTCATGTCAGGTCTTACTTTCATTTCCGTTTATGAGGGTAGGGTGTTCTATTTTCTTGCCGTTGCTGAACCTACACATTTCTTAACACAAAAGGTGAAATTCTTATCTAGTTATTTGATTCCATGAGCTCAAACCAACTATGGGGAGATGCTTAAATAATCAAGACCCAAGAACTGATATGGTTGCCTCTGCTATGGGACTTCTAGGGAGAAGTAAAATAGTTCCAGTGTATTATGAACTGTGAATGAATCCTGTGTTGTCCTAAATCCCTTCTGTGTTGCTCCTAAGAACAAACTACATGAATAAACCAGCCAAGAATTCTTTGCTCCAGATAAATCCTAGAGCAGAATGTCATCTATGCATCTGATAAGAGTAATGATACTGTAGAGTTACACATTATAGCAAGGCCTGCATTTAAATGACCGCATTCTGCTCTGCAAGGAACTTTAAGGCATAGACAACTTCTGGGCTCTATTCAAGTTGTCCATGACTGGATCAGAGAATCAAAGAAACCTTCAGGTTGGAAAAGCCCCTCAGGATCACCAAGTCCAACTGATATCCCTACTCTACAAGGTGCAGCCTAAACCATAGCCCCAAGTACCGCATCCAAATGACTTTTAAAGACATCCAGGATTGATGACTCCACCACCTCCCTGGGCAGTTTATTCCAATGCCTGGCCACTCTTGCTGGGAAAAAAGTATTTCCTAATGTCCAGTCTAAACCTACCCAGTAGCAGCTTGAGGGCACTCCCTCTCATTCTATCAGTGTTTACTTGTGAGAAGAGACCAGCACCAACCTCTCCACAATGTACTTCAGGTAGCTGTAGACAGCCATGAGGTCTTCCCTCAGCCTCTTCTTTTTCAAACTAACAATCTCCAGCTCCTTCAGTCACTGCTCATAAGATTTATTTTCCAGGCCCTTCCTTAGCTTCCTTGCCCTCCAGCACTTCCACATCCCTCTTGTAATGAGATGCCCAAAACTGAACACAGTACTTGAGGTGTGGCCTCACCAGAGCAGAGTACAACGGGACAATCATCTCCCTACTCCTGCTGGATGATGCTTTTGATGTCCTATGAAAATGGAAAAAAGAATGCACAAGAAAACAACAAACCCAAACAACTGAAAAACAAACCAAATTCCCACCCTGTACTTCATTTCCTAGAGATGGTTTCTGGTATCTATCAGAAACGTGCTAAGTTGTAGCAGATCTGGTGAAAGTTTATGTACCACCATCTACAACTATAATTTGCTTAGAAAAGTGCCACACCACTGAGCATGCAGTTGGCAGTATGCAGACAAGCTGGATGGCCATCTCCCTGCCATCAGTACTCTGCACATTGTTTTTCATTCTGAAGTACACTGCATAGTTCCCAGATAATAAGAAGCAGAAAAAATTAGTGAAACATAAAAGGCTTCAACTAGCTATGTACCAACCAGTCAGCAGCTCAGTACAGAAAAAGCAGAGAGAGATTTTATTAGCATTTCAAGTGGTTCTTGTTCTGCTGTTCTAAGAAGAGGCTAGTCTTTACTTAACCTTTATTAAGACAGGAGTGATCTTGAGAAGAAGCAGTAGTAGAGCCACCAGACACAAGAGGACGTTTCCATTGTGTTTAGCAATGGATGTCACAGGATGAAGTGCTGTATAGTACTAAGAACTGTCACACTCTAAGAGCCCCTCATAATGAAAATAAAGGGTGCAAATTTCTTATAGATGAAGATGCCAGGAAAATAACACTGGGAAGGCAAAGCCTGTCGCTGAACAAAGAGGGCTCTTTGTGAGTAAAAATAAAGAGATATAGCAAAGCAATAAATACAACAGAGACATCAAAAGAACTCACCAAAACTTATTACATCAAATCAAAAAAAGATTAAATATTTTAAGGTGCAAGACAGATCAAAGGCTTCTTAAAGATATCAAACATGTGAAGTCTATGAGGAAATTGGGATGCTAGGAAGCAAAGACAGAAATTAATGAAAATGTACATGCCACCATTTAAAGTGTGAAAGGAAACAGAGCATACTAGAGTCAGCCAAAATATTTGGTACTAATGACCCTTTCATCTTTTATTAGCTGAAATTAGAACATAGAAAACACCTGGAAATAGATGATGTGATTGAAGTTGCCATTACGCAGTTATCCAAAAGAAAAAGCCTAACCCACTAATTACTTAATCTTCTTTGAAGGTGAAAATAAAAGCAATGGAGAAACAGAAATCAATGATAGGATATTTAAACATGAAGGAAGTCTCTTACTTGGATTCAGCAGAGTTGAACAAAGTATTTTCCTGGAATAGTTCCAGTGCTTCCAGTGCAGGAGGTAGCCCAAACAGAACTAGTTGAACAATCAAACACTGAGGGTTGACCTCATCAATGTTTATTGATATGTAAAGGTGAGTGCCAGGAGGATGGAGCCAGGCTCTGCTGGGTGATGCCCAATGCCAGGACAAGGTGCAACGAGTGGAAGCTGAGGCACAGAAAATTCCATGTAAACATGAGGAGGATTTTTTTTTCCCTGTGAGGGTGACAGGACCCTGGAACAGGCTGCCCAGGGGGGTTGTGGAGTCTCCCTCAGAGACTTTTCAGACCCCACCTGGATGTGCCAATGGCATCCTGGCCTTTATCAGGAACAGTGTGGCCAGTAGGAGGAGGGAGGTTATTCTGCCCCTGTAGTCAACACTGGTCAGGCCACACCTTGAGTACTGTGTCCAGTTCTGGGCCCCCCAGTTCAAGAGAGATGTTGAGGTGCTGGAATGTGTCCAGAGAAGGGTGACAAAGCTGGTGAGGGGCCTGGAACACAAACCCTATGAGGAGAGGCTGAGGGAGCTGGGATTGTTTAGCCTGGAGAAGAGGAATCTCAGGTGTGACCACATTGCTGTCTACAGCTACCTGAAGGGAGGCTGTAGCCAGGTGGGGGTTGGTCTCTTCTCCCAGGCAAGCAGCAACAGAACAAGGGGACACAGTCTCAAGTTGTGCCGGGGGAGGTATAGGCTGGATGTTAGGAGGAAGTTCTTGACAGAGAGGGTGACTGGCATTGAAATGGGCTGCCCAGGGAGGTGGTGGAGTCACCATCCCTGGGGATGTTCAAGAAAAGCCTGGATGAGGCATTTAGTGCCATGGTCTGGTTGACTGGATAGGGCTGGGTGCTAGGTTGGACTGGATGATCTTGGAGGTCTCTTCCAACCTAGTTGATTCTATTCTATTCTGTGTGATCTGGTATGAATGATCCTGCTGTGTAGGGGGGTGAACTGGATGAGCTTTCAAGGTCCCTTCCAGCCCCTGACATTCCATGATTCTGTGATCTGTGCAAGAGGAACATTTTGTGATGCCCTCACACCGTTAGGAGCCATCCGTTCTGTGAAGGTGTATTGGCTCACAAACCTTTAGTTGGTAAAATTTTCATTTCCCCTTGCTGTTTCTCACCTCAGGACAGAGCTAAGTACTGTTCACGTGGGGAAAATTTTGCTTACCTCAGAAGATGTTTCCAAACACAGTTTTCCTGACTTTGTGCCCACAGCTCTGAGCCCAGGACTTAGAAAGCAAAGGGTAGACTTTCGAGCTTATAAAGTAGGGTTCACATGACATTTGTTTGTTCATTACTCTATCTTGTCTAGGCTTCCAGATTTTATTCTTTTCCAAGCTCCCAAACTGTATCATTTGAAGGTCTTGAAGACACCAGCTAGTTCATTTGAGCTTAGGTCATGATGGGACCCTACTGTTTCTCACTGGGACAATACACATGAATTCCAGGTTTCTCCTTCCTTCGTGGCATTCTGTCCCTTTGGCTTCACTGAGTATGTGATTGCTCAGTGATGATGAAATGGAACCCTCTGCAAGAATAATTAACCAGTCAGTGTTATTCATAAAACCAATGGCACTAGGGGCACAGGGAGGAGGGAGCTGAGCTTTTGCTCTTGCAGAGATAGTAAGAGTATGAGTGCAGCTTATAGACCAGGTTACTGCTGGAGAGGGAGCTGAAAGCTGACTAGAGTCTATAATGCTCTATCTGAGAATAACCAGATTATAGCTCCACGACTGCAACAAAGAAACACAAGTGGAATGAAAGTATAGTGAGTATCAATTTGCCAATTACCTCTAATGAAATTAAATAATGCATGTGGGACCACACGGTTGAAGAATAAATACACATTAAAATTCTTAACAGTCTGAAGATTAAGGCAATATGATTTTTTTTTTAAAGCTTCCATCCAGGGAAAAATAGCTTAGTGCTTGCTTTAAGTAAGATTAGCTAGAAAAATCCTATAGTACACAAAGTCTGAGTGGCAACAGACAAATATTTTAATGCTGAAAGTTATGTTTTTGTTTTTTTTTTAACTGGTTTTAATTAAGCAGTGACATTTTTGTTGAGTGCTTTAAATCTTTAATTGCCACCCAAAAGCACTGAGCATGACATGAGTTATTTACTGAGTTACTGCAAAATGCAGCTCAATGTTTTCTTATAAATACTTCATACAGAAACAACAGAAGGTGCTCACTGGAAGCAGCAGTGATTTTTGGTACTACAGGTGTTTCAGGGCCTGCTTTAAACCACAAGGAACTCGTTTGACAGAATCCCAGTGGCTTCCATGGGAGCTGGCTCAGGTCTTTAATGAGCATTATCGCTTGTTGGAGCTGGAGAAATGTTTTCTTGTGGCTGTCAATGGCCCAAACCCCAGATTCTGTCACCAAAAGCAAGCCCAGGATATATGTTGTGGTTTTGAGGGATTTTGGGGGTTTGGTTTTTTAATTTAAATGGGGTGGGGAAGGTAACATCTAAGGGAAACCTTGGGAGAAGTTTGAGATGACAACCTGATGAACATACTGCAGATATGTCTCAAGAAACTCCTATGTCTGTTATGTTTTCAAAGACTAATCTTAGAGGGTGAGAGAGTAGAGCAGCAGGACTTGGGGCAGGAGCCCAGAGCTGACAAGAGTTACAGCAGCTGAGAGCAGACCCAGGAGGATGCTGGTGCTGGGGACTCTGAACACCATCTGCAGACACAGGATGTGCTAGTTTGAGCCTAGCTAGCATGTTTTGGTGAGAAGAACTAGATGATAGGCTGAGAAATGAAAACAATGGTGAGGTCTACTTCGCTCACAGTCTTGCTGAGATGTGTAAGGAAGAAAGGCAAAACAAAAGATAAGGTCACTTTTGCTCTGCACTTCGCTTGGGCACTTCATGCTGGGCTGTCCTCCTTGCCTGCTGGGGAGCTGAGGCTGCTGGCTGGACTCCATCTTGCTTTCTAACCTCACCCTCCCTTTGCTTTTGTGGCTGATTTCACCTTTGCTTTCTTAATCCTCTTGGCCAAACCTNCTGGTGCTGGGGGCTCTGAACACCATCTGCAGACACAGGGGAATGCTGGTGCTGGGGACTCTGAACACCATCTGCAGCTGTCCAGGGTGTACTCTTCCTCCAAAAGAGTCACCACTTCAGTGTACTGGAGTGTGAGAACCTGGCTTTGTCATCAATTTCCTGTGACATATCCCTTACCCTAAGACATACACATTTTCACTTTAAGAAGGGCAGTTTATTCTGTGAATCACAGGCTAAATCCAGCTGTTCCTTCTTCTGTTGGCATAAGCCCAGCTGGTAGGCACTCTGAGCCTTCCCAATCTGCTGACTGGGAAGTCATAATAGGAAAAAACATCTGCTGCTTCTCATGTTAAAATCCTGGGCATACTGTTGAGCCCCAAACTGTGTGGTCTTAAGTTTTCCTTTCCCAGCAGAAAGCTTAACAGTATGTGAAAGTATCAATACTGTCTGATCACCACACAGAGCATACCTCCAACACAACCCAGGGCTTACTGAGGACTTATAGATACATCTATAAGTCTTATAGATACATCTCATATGTGGTCCAGATGTGCAGTTTTAGCCTCTAGAGCCCAACTTTTAAACAAGAGCAATCTCTTAGCAGTCAAAAAGGAAGCCCTTTAACCTACACTTCGTTCAAGTGTAGTTACCTTTGTTTAGATGTTGCCTGTTAGGTTTTTATAAAAGAATTGTTAAAACACTTGAAAACTTGATGAGCCCAGGATGCACAACATTAGAGAGGTGAGAAACTTGCTTCTCTGTCTATTGGACTTGTTCATAAGGGTTCACATCTGATCCTTCAGCTGGAAGTCAGTAACACATTTCATAAACATAACACAAAATCCAGCCAGCAACTCCTGTGAAGAAAACCACCTCGGGAAAAAACCTCAAAGCCATAATTCTGTTTAACCTGCTTCATAATTTTGAAGCAATGTCTGCTGCAGAACAATGGCAAGAAAACAATTATTTGGGACATTAAAAGTCTGCTATCTAAAAGATTCAAATTGTGTTTTGAAGTCTTTGGCTCTACTTTGGTTCAGAATTTTGAGCTTTTTACAAGATCAAGTCCCAGATGTAGGATTTTACATGGCATTTTGTACCTACTTAGAATCATAGAATCATAGAATCAACCATGTTGGAAGATACTTGAAGATCATCCAGTCCTGTCCAGTCACCATGGCACTAAGTGCCTCATCCAGTCTTTTTTTGAACACCTGCAGGGACGGCGATGGCCACCCTGGGCAGCCCATTCCAATGCCAATCACTCTCTCTGTGAAGAACTTCCTCCTAACATCCAGCCTAGACCTCCCCTGACACAACTGGAGACTGTTCCCCCTTGTTCTGTTTTTGGTCGCCTGGGAGAAAAGACCAACTTTGTTTAATAGTAAAGAAAATAGCATCACCCAGTAATCCTGGTAGCATTGTCACTGGGGACAGTGCATGAGACAGTCCAGTGCAGAGCCACAAAGATGATGAACCAAGTGGAACAGCCCTGTTATGAGGAGGAGAGCCTGAGGGAGCTGAGACTCTGCTGCTTGGAGAGGAGGAGACTGAGAGGTGACTTCATCAGTGCTGGGGGGCTGATGTGGCTGGGTTGGAGGGCAGAAGGGCTCTGCAGCAGGACCTTGACCGCCTGGACAGATGGGCAGAGTCCAAGGGGATGGCATTCAATAGCTCCAAGTGCAGGGTGCTGCACTTTGGCCACAACAACCCCATGCAGAGATA
>WAAF01005686.1:510-26540 GCA_013400475.1 Tricholaema leucomelas
AGAAGAGGAAGCTCCCAGGGGACCTTCTTGTGGCCTTCCAGGATCTGAAGGGGGCTACAAAAAAGCTGGGGAGGGACTTTTTAGGCTGTCAGGGAGTGACAGGACTGGGGGGAATGGAGCAAAGCTGGAGCTGGGGAGATTCAGACTGTAGGTGAGGAGGAAGTTGTTGAGCATGAGAGTGGTGAGAGGCTGGAATGGGTTGCCCAGGGAGGTGGTTGAGGCCCCATGGCTGGAGGTGTTTCAGGCCAGGCTGGATGAGGCTGTGGGCAGCCTGCTCTAGGGTAGGGTGTCCCTGGGCATGGCAGGGGGTTGGAACTGGCTGATCCTTGTGGTCCCTTCCAACCCTGTCTGATTCTATGATTCTATGACACAGAGGACCTGGCTGCAGCAGATCTTGATAAGAAAAGCCATGCAGATAACTAAGCATACATTACTCACATCTGACTCCAGTGCATGCTGCCACTCTTGTTTATTCATATTAGCCAATATTAGGACATTTCTTAAACAAAATCCATGTCCTGCTCTGCTAATTGTTAACATAACAGAGGGTTCATGAACCTGTCTTTCATCACATCACTTAAACATTATTTAAACAGGGTTTCATTACATTTATTTCTTCAGAGGTAGAAACATTTCCTTGCTGTGCCTGTCAGCTGATTTGAAAACTAAATATCTGAATTGCTGCAGTTTATGTTTTACAATAATTTCTGTATTGTTTCAATATTAGCCTTAGAGGATAAACCAACAAATGTAGCATTCTGTTGTCTCAGGTTTGGAATATCAGCAGACTGCTTTCTCAGGAAAGAAATGTGGTCTGGCATGTTAACAGAGTGAGGCTTAGACCCTGGTTTGGCTCTTCAAAAGTGAGCAAGGGAGTTAGATGCCCAAACCCTGTGGCTTTCAATGAGAATTGGTTATTTAACATTCAGAGGCCTCCTTTAAAAGCTCATCCCTAAGCTCTTCAGAACAATTCCTGCTTCGTCGTAATTATCTGTGGATTTAGACATCAGTATAAATTCACCTTGACTAGCACTTACAGCAGCATCCTGAAGTCCTGTTTTCAGAGTGACTCAGGCTCCAGAGAGCCCAAGCTCTGCTGGAAGTCACCAGTCCAAAGTCTAGCATGGGAGACCTTTCCTCAGTTCTGATGTTAGTGTCTGCCCAATCCAATTTCCATCCCACAGGAGGCTCTCTGCACCCATTGCCTTCCCTTCCATCAAGAGATAGGAAGGTGGTGGTGGGGGGAAGGGTGTGGGTTCAGCTGTTCCAGCTCATTCCAAACCTGGTGAAAGTGATCAGGACGAAGAGGTGTAGTGAAGCATTGAGAGAGTGATTGGCATTGGAATGGGCTGCCCAGGGAGGTGGTGGAGTCGCCGTCCCTGGGGGTGTTGAAGAAAAGCCTGGCTGGGGCACTTAGTGCCATGGTCTGGTTGACTGGATAGGGCTGGGTGCTAGGTTGGACTGGATGAGCTTGGAGGTCTCTTCCAGTCTGGTTGATTCTACAATTCTGTAAAGAGCAAAAGATGCTTTTGCTGCTAAAACCAAACAGAAGGAGACCTCCAAGATCTCTTCCAACCTTGGTTGATTCTATGATTCTATGATTCTGAGTGTCCCCAGCACAAGGGTGGCTCAGGCCAGAAGGATTTTGGCTGTCACCCTTCAACATCTTGGAGGTCTCTTTCAACCTGCTTGATTCTATGGTAGCTGTCCACACTGTCCATAACCCATGTCTCCTACTGCTATAAAGTTTAGGGAGCTGAAGCTCTTTCAGTGTTTCAAAAAATTGAGTCCCTTTGTCTCTCTAACAGTTTTGGCTGTGATATATTTTGGTCTGATGGGTTGAACAATTAAAGGAATGTGTTTTATTAGTCTAATGCCCTTCAAGGAAGGGGAAAGTTCAGACTGGGGTGAACAAGTTGGGGCCCATAATACGCCTGGAAGTGGACATGTGAATGGATAGATGTGGACATAGGATTTCTCTTCTCAGCTGATCCACAAACTCTGTAACACATAGAATAAGTTTTAAGAGAGTGATGTGATTGTCTCATGTCCCTTGATTGCTCTTCCACCTTGGCAAAGAAGAGGAGTCAGGGAAACCCAATATTGAAAGCAGTGCCAGAAAAGTAAATGAAAAACCTTCTCTGGCAGACTGAAGTTTAAGATTCCCACTCCTCTTTGTAAAATTTCAGGAGTTGCACTTCTAGGCTCTGTTATTGTAGACCTCTACATGTTTTTATGCTGATAGACCTCTACATTACCACCAACCCAGTGTGCTCCTATGTGTCCTCAAAGTCTGAGCTGCAATGACAAATGGCTTCTTGCTTAGACAGGGAGGTTGGATTAGATGATCTCCAGAGGTCCCTTCCAACCTCTATTATTCTGTGGTTCTCTGAATGCAGCAAAAAGGCTGATAAGCAGAAACCTCACACCCATTTGCACAACATAGAATCACAGAATCAAGCAGCTTGGAAGAGACCTCCAANCACCAACTTCATCACCCTTCTCTGGACACCTTCCAGCACCTCGACATCTCTCTTGAATTGAGAGGCCCAGAACTGAATATCCACAGATAAATTCCATAATGCTGGTGAGTAGTGGTGTCTGGAATAAGGTCAGTTTGGTAATATGGATGGTAAGAGATCAGTGCCTCAGCCCATATGTGACACTTGGCAGCCAGAGCTCTGCCTGACTCCAGATCTCCCTGTGGGTACCAAAGCTATCAGCAGCATCAGTGCCTCCACCATTGAGGTCACTGGACATTTTTTGTCACCTGTACCTCTGATTTCCCCTAGCAGAGTATTGATTCTTCTGAGATTGATACTTTTGTCTTGTTGGGGTTTTTTTGAATGGCAAAAAAAAATCATCCTAAAGCTAAGAAATTCTTTCTGATTAAGCTTTTGTGAGGCTCCTTCCATTCTGCAGTCAGCTTTGGTTCCAGCAAATCCGTGGTAGTGCTGGTGTGTGGATGGAATAAAATACACCTCAGAGCAACCTCCCTGCAAAGAGCCCTCCCACTCAGAGTCTCACCCTGCATTTCTGCCTCTGATTTTGTGTGGCTTGTCTAATTATGTTGGCTGCTGTGTAATTATTTTCATGGAACAATAATTTTAACAGCATGCAGTTTATCAGGGGTGCAAATTATACATAATAACATACAGCAATTTCCAGTTGAAACTTTCATAGTGTTCAAAAGCCTTTGCCTTTTTCAACACATTGAAGAGGGGGAAAAAATACTCTCCATTTTGTGCCCTTTCTTTCTGTTTCTCAACAGAAACAACCTATTGCCTTTCTGGGAGACAATTAAGTCCATTTCAAATGAAGCACTTTTATTTTGGAACAAGACTGTCCACAAGGAGAGTTAATCAAGAATAATTATGCCTCTCAAAATTCACACCCTCGAATGATTTGAAGTAAATCCCCAGAAGAGACAAGCCCTAAAAAGGTTAAAAAACAAAGGAAAGAGTCAGTCAAAGGAGTGCTAGCATCTCAGAAAGGAATGAAAGTAAAGCCTTGCCTGGGCAGCCAGGCTAGGCCAGCAAGAAGAACCATGTCAAGACTGATACAGACTCATTCACCACACCTGACTACACCAGCACTTGCTCAGTGCTCTGCAGTCAATCACACAGAGGTCTCAGTAGCATCCTCCATACCTAAGCACTGTGGCAGTGATAGCAGTGTCAGCGAGGGAGATGCTGTGACCCTTAGAAGAGAGCAAATCTGAACATGTTTCAGGGAAGGAGCTTTTCCTCAGGAATGCCTTTCAGAATCATAGAATGGAATAGAATCAGTCAGGGTTGGAAGGGACCACAAGGATCAGTCAGTTCCAACCCCCTGCCATGCCCAGGGACACCCTACCCTAGAGCAGGCTGCCCACAGCCTCATCCAGCCTGGCCTTAAACACCTCCAGCCATGGGGCCTCAACCACCTCCCTGGGCAGCCCATTCCAGCCTCTCACCACTGTCATGCTCAACAACTTCCTCCTCACATCCAGGCTGACTCTCCCCACCTCCAGCTTTGCTCCATTCCCCCCAGTCCTGTCACTCCCTGACAGCCTAAAAAGTCCCTCCCCAGCTTTTTTGTAGCCCCCCTTCAGATCCTGGAAGGCCACAAGAAGGTCACCTGGGAGCCTCCTCTTCTGCAGCCTGCACAGCCCCAACTCTTTCAGTCTGTGCTCACAGCAGAGCTGCTGCAGCCCTCTGAGCATCCTCCTGGCCCTTCTCTGGACACACTCCAGCATCTCCACAGCCCTCTTGTAATAGAGGCTTCAGAACTGGATGCAGTACTCCAGGTGGGGTCTCAGCAGAGCAGAGCAGAGGGGGAGAATCACCTCCCTGGCCCTGCTGCCCACACTTCCCCTGATGCTGTTCCAGCAGGCGACACAACTTGCACAGCTTTCACAAGCGGGGAGCTGTGGGGAATTCAAATAGATCCACACTTCCATCTCAGATTTGCTAAAGTCAGGTTTTATTAAAACCAAGGCTTTACATTTAGATTGCTGCCAGTTGGGCAACAAAGTTTGTAGGCATTATTTCCCTAAAATCACATTAGTGCCATGGTACCTCTGCTGTGCCAAGAGTCAGCAGCTGCAGCAGCTTCCACAGAGTCTGGAGGGAGGACCAAGTCCCCTCATCCTCTGCAGCCCTTCTAGAATAAAAGGAAAATAATATCACTGTATTTACCTGCAAGATACTGCACCTCCTTCCTGACTAATGAGGACGAATACCTGGGGTGGCATTCACCCCGGGGGAAAAGCATCGCTGTCAGTGTAACGCTGACACTGTCAGGGTAGCAGCACAGTGAGGCATAGAGTGGGCTACCACTGGTACCTCTGACTGCACACTAATGCCAGCACACAGAGGAAAATCCTTTGGAGGGAGAAAATCATAGAGCAAAAGCTCAGATGAATCAAACATCAGAAGAAAACCAAGTTACAGTACTCATCAGGAGTATGAAGGTGGCTGGAGTCCTTGCATGGTGACAGGCTAAATCACCATGCAGCAGTCAGTGGCTCAATGTAAGATGCAGTGCTTGGCCCACAGCACCTTGATTCTAGCCTGCATCATACCCAGGGACTGGAGTATGGTTTTTTTTCCCCCAGCTTGGGTGGAAATGGCTGCTTAAAAGTTAATGCAGAAAAATGTAATTGGATGTTGTACAGAAGGTTTGCCCTCTGGAGTTAAGCAACACCACTTTGTCATTCCTGTGCTCAAGCGATCCATGGAAATGCCAGGGTGTGAATGAAATCCTTTTGCAGCTCCTTTGGGTCGAGGCAGTACAATCCTTCTTCTGTCCATTTTCCAGCCCTGTTGATGAGGAACCAGCAGAGCAGGGCTCCATATCCAGCTCTGTTCCCAAAGGAGGCTGGTTTTTCACACTCCCGTTACACAGTCCTGCAGACTGCTCTTCCACACTGCATCTGGAGGGCTGCTTCCCCTGTTCCTCTGATGTCTGATTGTTACTGTTTGATCTGACAAATGCTTCTCTTTCTGGGTCACAGTAGCATTAACACTGGTTTTACAGAAGAGGAATTCATTGGATAGTTTTTCTGGGGTTTGACAAGTTTTTGACTCAAAGGACTGCTGGAGATATTTGTTTCTGGAGGATCCTGACTTCACTGTAAATACAAGCAGATGGAGCCAGGGAAGTGAACCTGGGCTAAAGACAAACAGGATTGCCCACCAGTGTACTCAACACTGGTCAGTGTGGCCAGCAGGACAAGAGAGGTTATTCTGCCCCTGCACTCCGCACTGCTCAGGCCACACCTTGAGTGCTGTGTCCAGTTCTGGGCTCCTCAATTCAAGAGAGATGTTGAGGTGCTGCAAGGTTTCCAGAGAAGGGTGATGAAGTTGGTGAGGGGCCTGGAGCACAGCCCTGTGAGGAGAGGCTGAGGGAGCTGGGGGTGTGCAGCCTGCAGAAGAGGAGGCTCAGGGCAGACCTCATTGCTGGCTACAACTACCTGAAGGGAGGCTGTAGCCAGGTGGGGTTGGTCTCTTCTGCCAGGCAACCAGCAACAGAACAGGGGGACACAGCCTGAGGTTGTGCCAGGGGAGGTCTAGGCTGGATGTTAGGAGGAAGTTGTTGTCAGAGAGAGTGATTGGCATTGGAATGGGCTGCCCAGGGAGGTGGTGGAGTTGCTGTCCCTGGAGCAAAGCCTGTCTGGGGCACTTAGTGCCGTGGTCTAGTTGATTGGACAGGGCTGGGTGCTAGGTTGGACTGGATGATGTTGGAGGTCTCTTCCAGTCTGGTTGATTCTAAGATTCTATAGAGCTTTGTAATTGCATTCTGCATCTCACTTTACTGTACCAGCTGACCTCTACTTGTGTTCTTCAGATGCCAGTAGAGACTCCAGACAAACAAATATCAAGTCAGGAACATCCTCTGAATTGAATTCTTTGACAAGTTCCATTGTTGCATTTTAAAGCTAGATACAGAGCTCTGATACCTTCCAAAATATAAAAATGCAGAAATTCTTTCAGACCAAGAAATTCTTTCAAATCCTTCAATTAATTATCGGTTTCCAGCCATCAGTAATAAAGCAGGAGGACTTCCTAGCTGAGGCAGAGTAGAATCATAGAATCATAGAATGATTTAGGTTGGAAGGGACCTCAAGGATCATCCAGCTCCAACCCCCTGCCATAGGCAGGGACACCTCCCACTAGAGCAGGTTGCTCAAGGCCTCATCCAGCCTGGCCTTAAATGCCTCCAGGGAGGAAGCATCCACAACCTCCCTGGGCAACCTGTTCCAGTGTCTCACCACCCTCACTGTAAAGAACTTCCTCCTAACATCCAGTCTAAGTCTCCCCTCTGCCAGTTTAAACCCATTCCCCCTCGTCCTGACATTCCCAGACCTTGTCAATAGTCCCTCCCCAGCCTTCCTGTAGGCTCCCTTCAGATACTGCAAAGCCACTCTAAGGTCTCCTCGAAGCCTTCTCTTCTCCAGGCTGCAGAGCCCCAACTCTCTCAGCCTGTCCTCATAGCAGAGCTGCTGCAGCCCTCTGAGCATCTTCGTGGCTCTCCTCTGGACTGGCTCCAGCAGTTCCATGTCCTTCTTGTGTTGGGGGCTCCAGAACTGCACACAGTACTCCAGGTGGGGTCTGAGGAGAGCAGAGTAAAGGGGGAGAATCCCCTCCCTTGCCCTGCTGCCCACACTGCTCTTGATGCAGCCCAGCACAGGGTTGCTGTCTGGGCTGCATGTGCACACTGCCGGCTCCTGTTGAGCTTCTCATCTACCCAGACCTCCAGGTCCTTTTCCTCAGTACTTAGATGAGGACTGATAAGGATCCATAGGCTGCTTCACTCTGTCTCAGGAAAGCACAAGTACATTTTTCTGACTGTCTAAAATGTCAGTCTGAAATCTCACTTCTTCCTTGAGCACTGAGTGCATGAAGCATGTTGTGGGTAACAGCATCTGTGGATCTCTACGCTTCCTGTGACCACCGATTTCTCCTGTGGCTAGCAGGTAAGCTATGTTATGTTCATCTCCTGGTCTTTGCTACATGTGTTGGATAGGCAACTCCAGAAAATCCACTCTCAGTTAAGCAGATTTGAACATCTTCATTGAACACCTTTTCAGCCAGGTAATTTTCTGAGTGGATTAAATTCACTCTACACACAACAATATCTCCAACTTTGAATGGGAACAGGGATTTGCTTCCCCCTCCCCTAGCTCTTTTCCATTACCATTAAAAGCATCACCTCAACAACACGAGGGACCAGCACTACCAGCTTCCACGCACCACCAGCAGCAGCAGTTGTACTTCCTAGCACCCATCCCAGCAGCCAAGCACCCTCCCCGGGTGGGGGTTGCACCCTAAGGGGCACAAAAGCACTGATATGCCTGTGACCCGTTTGTCTCCTTTGTGCTGAGATTACCACTACCAGACTGGCTGCAGCCTCTTTTGTGATTGATCTCCTTGTTCCTTAACAGCAGCTTTTAGAGCCGTGGGAGATAAGTATGCTCAATGTGTGTGTGTCTCTGTGTGTGTGTGGATGCTGCTCAGTGAAGCAGCTACCAAATTGCATTTTGAATAACGTCCCCTGAATTTCCTAATCTCTGCTTGTAAAGGCAAAATATTTACACTTCTGAGTCAAAGGCTGGAATCTTCAGTTTGCTCAATGCTGTCTCAAGTCTGTTCCTCTTGGATACAATGGCAGATTTACCATCAGCTTCTCTGGGAGTGATAGTCAGGCCAAAAACAAGGGCTTATGGAAATACCATCCATAGTTCCTAATCCTTTGCTGGAAGACTTTCTAGAAAGGCTGTACTGTCAAACTCTCCTTCCTTGAGAAGAAGTTAGATTTGCATCTTATGTAGTGCCCCCCCTTTACTAGATCCTTTAGTGGAAGAGCTGAAGCAAGCAGATGCTTTTAGCATCTACACTGCTGGCAGTGTATTCCCCTAGTCAGGAATGGAAAGAGTTTTTCTTTTAATCCAGACAGATATGTCTGTTCAGGGCAAGGATACATACTCCATGAGATGATAAAACCAAATGGTGCAAGTAAAATGTTATCTTTAGGCTTTCAGGTTACAGTGACTTCTTCACACACAACTTTATTAGTTCCAAAGCCAAAGTAAATTGGACAGACAGCATAAAATTAATCCCTTGCATAGACCTGGCCAGGCTGGATGGGTGGGCAGAGGCCAATGGGATGAGATTGAACAAGGCCAAATGCAGGGTTCTACACTTTGGCCACAACAACCCCAAGCAGCACTACAGGCTGGGGTCAGAGTGGCTGAGAGCAGCCAGGCAGAGAGGGACCTGGGGGTGCTGGGAGAGAGGAGCTGAAGATGAGGCAGCAGTGCCCAGGTGGGCAGCAGAGCCTATGGCATCCTGGGCTGGCTCAGGAGCAGTGTGGCCAGCAGGACAAGGGAGGTTCTTCTGCCCCTGTGCTCAGCACTGCTCGGGCCACACCTTGAGTGCTGTGTCCAGTTCTGGGCCCCTCAATTCAAGAGAGATGTTGAGGTGCTGGAAGGTGTCCAGAGAAGGGAGACGAAGCTGGTGAGGGGCCTGGAGCACAGCCCTGTGAGGAGAGGCTGAGGGAGCTGGGGGTGCACAGCCTGCAGAAGAGGAGGCTCAGGGCAGACCTCATTGCTGTCTACAACTACCTGAAGGGAGGCTGTAGCCAGGTGGGGTTGGTCTCTTCTGCCAGGCAACCAGCAACAGAAGAAGGGGACACAGCCTCAAGTTGTTTTGGGGGGGAGGTCTAGTCTGGATGTTAGGAGGAAGTTGTTGTCAGAGAGAGTGATTGGCATTGGGATGGGCTGCCCAGGGAGGTAGTGCTGTCCCTGGAGGTGTGCCTGGCTGGGGCACTTAGTGCCATGGTCTGGTTGACTGGATAGAGCTGGGCGCTAGGTTGGACTGGATGAGCTTGGAGGTCTCTTCCAAGCTGCTTGATTCTATGGTTCTATGAATCAAACTTTGGTGTTCAAGAAACTCAACAGGAATCACTTTCTGTCTCATCAAGTGCAGTGTTGTTTGCTCACTGGAGCTGTAAAATGCTCTTACAGCCTTGCTAAACAAAACCTGGCCCTGCGGAAATAAAGCTCTTGCTTTCTGTCTTCCAGAGCAGAAACCTGCAGGCTGACTTTCTGAGCTGCCATGGCTCTTTTTCTTATTCTTAGCCTTACAATCAGATTTAATGTTTTGGAGAAATCTCAGTTTGCATTCAACAAATGAACCAATTCTGCTTTCAACTGTCAAAAGTCCTACACACTGTAGAGCCTTTAAAGTAAAACTATCCTGGGGGGTTTGGCAGGCATTAAAGACCTCTCATTTACTTACTGGTCAGTGATGTTTGTGATGGTTTGAGTGTTCCCTGCCCCCCCACACTTTAGAAATCCCCCAGACTAGACTCAGCCTGCTCTGGAAATATGAATGAAGCTTATATTTACAGCTGGCACAATTTACAAGCAGATATTTACAGTATATACAGTTATAGACAGAAACAGACAAGGTAAAAAGGTAGTAAAGAAACACAGAAGCCCTCCCAGAAACCTGAGTCCCCAGGAGGGGCTCTCAACCACCCCCTCACCTTCCCCCTACCCCTCTCAACCTTACCCCAGTCCCAAGGAAGAATGGAGGTGCGGCCAAGGGGGTTAAGAAGCAAAGGTGAAATCAGCCAAGAAGCAAATGGAGGGTGAGGTTAGAAAGCAAGATGGAGTTCAGCCAGCAGCCTCAGCCCAGCACGAAGTGCCCAGCGAAGTGCAGAGCAGAAGTGACTTTATCTTTGTTTTGCCTTTCTTCTTTACACATCTCAGCAAGGCTGTGAGGGAAGTAGACCTCACCATTGTTTTCATTTCTCAGCCTATCATCTAATTCTTCTCACCAAAACATGCTAGCTAGGCTCAAACTAGCACAGTGTTGCTTACAGTCTTCCACAAACGGATCTTAACTGGGCTGTGTGCAGCAAAAAAAGGGGGAAACTTTTCTGGTGACATTTCCCTGCACACCTTTCAGCAGTGCTCTAAGCAGACAATGAGCAGATGCCTTTCACTGTTTTCTTTAGTGAGAATAGAATAGAATAGAATAGAATAGAATAGAATAGAATAGAATAGAATAGAATAGAATGGAATGGAATGGAATAGAATAGAATCAAACGGACTGGAAGAGACCTCCAAGCTCATCCAGTCCAACCTAGCACCCAGCCCTGGCCAATCAACCAGACCATGGCACTAAGTGCCCCAGCCAGGCTTGGCTTCAACACCTCCAGGCACGGTGACTCCACCACCTCCCTGGGCAGCCCATTCCAATGCCAATCACTCTCTCTGCCAACAACTTCCTCCTAACATCCAGCCTAGACCTCCCCTGGCACAACTTGAGACTGTGTCCCCTTCTTCTGTTGCTGGTTGCCTGGCAGAAGAGACCAACCCCACCTGGCTACAGCCTCCCTTCAGGTACTTGTAGACAGCAATGAGGTCACCCCTGAGCCTCCTGCTCTCCAGGCTAAACAACCCCAGCTCCCTCAGTTCCAGTTCTTTTCACCCCATTGCTGCACCCTTACCATTTTCTAGAGACAAACACTGCTAAACTTCTTGCAGAGGCATGTTTGCCAGGAACGTTGGGATGATTTCTTCACTTAGTCTACACCCTGATAGGTTTTCTTTGTTACCTGTCCCTAAAGTCCCCTGTCAGGGATGCTCAAGTTTGCTGCTTTGTTGTTTCTTTGAGGGTTTTTGTCTAACCTCAGGGCATTGAAACTTAGAGCCTTTGATATTCTGTGAGGGCTTCACAGTAAAATACTCATCAACTGTTTGCTCTGTCTTAAATGTTGGTCTAATATGGAATTTAGTCTGATAAACTTAGCAGCCCATCTCATGTCTTGTTCAGCCCAACTAGCCAGAGGGCTGACTTCACTGTACTGCGATGCTGAGTCAGTGTTACTCAGGATGGAAATGACTACCACAGAGCACCAGGGAAGACAACACAAGCTCCAGTGTTGCTCTGTGTGACTCTATAATGTGACCCTACCCTGTGATGGAGCAGACAGAAGGGCTTCCAAGTCACCTTTCCTCTGCTCTGGAACACCTCACACTTACTTACTCCATCTCTCTGATTAATCCGTTTGCTTCTTAACTCCCCTGGCCGACCTCCATTCTCCCTTGGGGCACAAGGCAACGTCTGGGGTAAGGTAGAGGGGTTGGAGAAGGTGGAAGGGCAGTTGGGAGCCCCTCCTGAGGACTCAGGTTTCTGGGAGGGGAGTTGTGTTTCTGTATTACCTTTTTACCTTGTCTATTTCTGTCTATATCTGTATATACTGTAAATATCTGCTTGTATATTGTGCCAGCTGTAAATATAAGCTTCATTCAAATTTCCAGAGCCAGCTGAGTCTAGTCTGGGGGATTTCCAAAGTGTGTGGGGGTGAGTAACATCCAAAGTCGTCACATTCAGGTCCTCACTTAAAGTCATTCCTCTTTCGAGTCACATCATACAAAGCTCTTACAATTTGACTGTATCCAGGGACTCAGTAAATCACTCTGTGGTAACAGGTTGGACTTGCTGATCTATGAGGTCTCTTCCAACCTTGGTGATACTGTGAGACTTCAGGTATTGCAGAGGACCCATCAAAAAGCAGCTTTGGTGCAATGTGTCCTGTGGGCTTGAGTTGTTACCTGCTGCCTCTTCTGGGGCTGCACACTGCTGTACGCCACCCATTTCCCAGCCACGTCAGCCACCCGCTGTCCTCCCTGGGGCTGCCAGGCTTCAGACTCTTCCAGTCCCATCTCTGTTCCGTTATGGTGCTACTAAGTCTCCTAAATTGATGAAGCCTGGTCTTGGCTAATACCTGGAGGTTTTGATGCTGAAATATTGCAATATTAAATGACTTTCCATTTCTTCAGAGGCTCTTTGGGATTTTCATTTCCTGTGTCTAAAATGGCATGTGATTCAAAGTGTCATCTCTCTGGCATAAAGTCCTTATTTCCTATGTGCTGCATCTGCCTGATTTGATTGTGTTCATCTTTCAGCCACAAAAATATCCGGCAGGGCAGATTTCACTCTTGCAATCAAATAAAGGCATTACTCTGTTGTAAAAGACTGGGAAAATGACTCCCTAAGCCATCCAAGCAGCTCGTAACAGCAGCAGGAAATGCCTGGATGTCAATGTTGTGAGTGCAGGAGACAATAAGGAGTGAAACAGCAGCACTTTGTGCTGGGAGCAATCAAAGCTTTCCACAGTCAAAGCTTTGCACAGTGTCAGCCCTGGGGTTTGCCTGGGCTGCAGGCTCCCAGACCTGCTGAGGAACCTGTCGGGTTTCCTGTCCTGGCTGCCGAAACAAGGAGGATGAGGTTTGGAGATGCTGCAGCAGAGCATCTCAGAGGCTCAGTCAATACAGTTGTGGTGGGTGGGGTCTGAAAATGAAAAAGGGAAGGAGTTTTTCTTCTAGTTGCAGCAGGGAGCTATAAAATGAACCGCAAGTATTCTTGGGGGGAGGGTGGGGGGAAAGGGAGGGGAAGGAGAAGCCTCTGCATTTAAATGTTTCACCCATCAGAGCTTAAAGTCTGAAGTGCATATTCATACAAAGAACTGCCAAGACCTAGGAGCCTTCTCTGGACGACAAAACCTCTTCTGTTTACAAGATGGTGATGGAGAAACGTGAAGCAGCAGCCACAGTCTAAGAAGATTCATCCAAGCCCCCCCAGATCCTTCAGCGGCACTGCTGGACCAGGCTGTGCTGCACTACTGCCGTTACACCTCTGGGCTGCAGGGCAGGCACTCTTTCAGGGCAACGATTTCCAAGGGGATGGACCTAAAGGCAGCGTCTGACCTGCCTTAAGACGAGGAGAGAGAAGCAGGGACATTCAATACCTTTTAATTTTCAGCCTGACACAGCCCATTTCTTAAACACGAATCTTTTGTCCATGTTTTCTTCCAGGGAAAATAATAATTCAGAAGTGTGTGTTGGGTTGGGTGCATTGAAAGCTGTGGAGTTGAGGCATTGAAACATTCAGCTCCTGTTTAAAGATGCATGTCCTTCACTTGGGTAAAATAATTAGACTTCCTTACTCACCTGATAGCTGGGAGCAGGTCTGGATCGCTGCAGGGTAGCAGAGCCCTGCAGAGAGACCTTGCCAGGGTGGAAGGGTGGACAATGGGATGGAATTTAACAAGGCCAAGTGCAGGGTTCTACACTTTGACCATAACAACCCCAAGCAGTGCTACAGGTTGGGGACAGAGTGGCTGAGAGCAGCCAGGCAGAGAGGGACCTGGGGGTACTGGGAGAGAAGAGCTGAGGATGAGCCAGCAGTGTGCCCAGGTGGGCAGCAGAGCCAATGGCATCCTGGCCTGGATCAGGAAGAGTGCAGCCAGCAGGACAAGGGAGGTTCTTCTGCCCCTGTGCTCAGCGCTGGTCAGGCAAAACCTTGAGTACTGTGTCCAGTTTTGGGCTCCTCAATTCAAGAGAGATGTTGAGGTGCTGGAACATCCTACTCTGGAGACTTTCAAGGCCTGTCTAGATGTGTTCCTCTGATCTGTGTTAGATAGTATTGTCCTTCTCTGGCAGGGGGGTTGGACTCAGTGATCTCCTTAGGTCCCTTCCAACCCCTAATATCCTGTGAGCCTGTGAACGTGTCCAGAGAAGGGCAATGAAGCTGGTGAGGGGCCTGGAATAGAATAGNAAGAGCTTCCTCCTAACATCCAGCCTAGACCTCCTCTGGCACAACTTGAGACTGTGTCCCCTTTTTCTGTTGCTGGTTGCCTGGCAGAAGAGACCAACCCCACCTGGCTACAGCCTCCCTTCAGGTAGTTGTAGACAGCAATGAGGTCCCCCCTGAGCCTCCTCTTCTCCAGGCTAAACAACCCCAGCTCCTCTGTGTATACCTGCCTGTTATTTGTGCTAAGCTGTAAATATAGCTTCATTCTTAATTTCCAGCTCAGCTGAGTCTCGTCTGGGTGATTCCATAAGAGTGGGGGTGGGTGGGTAATACCCAAACTGTCACAAAAATAAGCTTATAAAGGAGTGGTTGTTCCTTTCTTCTTTTCTTCAGGGTTTTTCTGTGATTCAGATTTGAATCCCTCAAAAGAGACCTCCTCTGAGCAGTTTTAGAGTAGCTATCAGAGCAGCTATGAGTTTCCTTTACATTCCCAGTCATAAACTTTATGTGAATCACTGCTAGTGTTGTAAAGCAAAGAAGTAACTGTAGCTTTTCAATTCCTGAGATTCCTATGAGTCCTTCTGGGTCTATATGATTTATTGACAACCAAGATCAGATGGGCTTTGGTTGCCTTAATCCAGACTGTAACACATATGGCTCCATACGTATGGATTACAAACAGTGGCTGAGGCAATGCAACTGTTGTGCCAGAAGATTTGCAGCAGAGTATCAGGAAAAGCAGAATTATTTCTTGGGGTTTTTTTCTATATTTTTCCCTTTATTTCTTTTCTTGATCAAAATATTGTATAAAAAAATAATTTTCTATAAAACATTTGCTGGAAAGAAGAGAACACTGAGCCCAGCCTGGGTTCTGATCATGCTGAACACATCACTTTAGAGAGATGGCAGTGGCTGAGCTCCCTGCTGGACTAGGAGACATCAATGTCTTTTGGCAGGAATCATAGAATCAGTCAGGGTTGGAAGAGACCACAAGGATCAGCTAGTTCCAAGCCCCCTGCCATGGGCAGAGACACCCTACCCTAGATCAGACTGCCCAGAGCCTCATCCAGCCTGTCCTTAAACACCTCCTGGGATGGGGCCTCAACCACCTCCCTGGGAAATCCATTCCAGGCTCTCACCACTCTCATGCTCAACAACTTCCTTCTCACCTCCAGTCTGAATGTCCTCACCCCCAGCTTTGCTCCATTCCCCCCAGTCCTGTCACTACCTGAGGAAGCCTGCTTAGTGCTACCAAGGACAAGTCATAGCAAGATCTGGGCAGCCTTGTCCCCCCATCCAATCTGAGAAGCTGGGTTATTAATGGAAGATACAATGCCCATGCCCCACACAAGAGGGTGAGTAGCAGATGGAGGATTTACAGTCATTTTCTTGGCTAGGAACCCCTCAGGGCCTGTCCAGTACATTATTTTAAGCACCATTCTTAATATTAATGTATATGTCAGTAGCCAATAAATATCCATAAGTTTCATACTCTGCAGTGTTATGGAAGTGGAAGCCGTGGGTGCCTTTAGCAGTGTTCTACAACACCCCTGAGGACAGCTTCAAAGGTGTCACTGCATCCCTGAGAGATGCTGCTGAGATCCTGGAGCACACTAGAAGCAAAGAAGCATTGAGCTGAGAGCTGAAAATTAACCCAGAGACAAAATTCACCTTGACTGTTGCTGAAGGAATGCAAAAGCTGTGTGACTTTTCTGAAAGCAAAGCAAAGTAAAGCAAAGCAAAACAAAGCAAAGCAAAACAAAGCAAAATAAAACAAAGCAAAATAAAAAGATGACACCAAACAAAAATCCCAAACAAACACAAGGAAAAAGAAATCTTCCCAAAACTTAATATATGCTGCTGAAGTTATAGGTCACTTACAAAATGCCACTTTCTACCTGTCTGTCAACCTGGTTGGCTTTCCTCATTCAGTGGAGAGAGGAATATGCTTTGGTGATGTGCACACACAGTTGCTGTGCAGCCCCAGATGGAGAGTTGCCTGGGCATGTGCACACATACACAGATAGACATAAATGTGCAGCCTGGATTTGAAGCCTCACCTACGTCCACACCAAGCCAATTTATGGGTAGATGATGGAGGGTCATAATTAGAATTAATTAATCCAGAGGGAAATCCATTCCCAGGCAGCTCTCAGCAGAAAGGCAGACTGGCAATGTAAGGAGCATAAGATGTACATCTAAAGCTCTTCTTAGATATTCTTGTCACTTCCATTATCCCCTGGAGGGTGAACAGGTCTAATCTCCCACTCTGGGAGACACCCATCTCACTGGTGTGTGCTCTCTCACAAGGTGGAGAAGCTGGAGATATCAGAGTCTAACACCTTAAAGATGCTGGTGGGATATAGACATGGAGAATCTTCACAGTCTGCTTCTCAAGTTCTGCCATGGAATCATAGAATCATAGAATCAACCAGGTTGGAAGAGACCTCCAACATCATCCAGTCCAACCTAGCACCCAGCCCTAGACAATCAACCAGACCATGGCACTAAGTGCCTCATCCAGGCTTTGCTTCAACACCTCCAGGGACAGAGACTCCACCACCTCCCTGGGCAGCCCATTCCAATGCCAATCACTCTCTCTGCCAACAACTTCCTCCTAACATCCAGCCTAGACCTGCCCTGGCACAACTTGAAACTGTGTCCCCTTGTTCTGTTGCTGCTTGCCTGGCAGAAGAGACCAACCCCACCTGGCTACAGCCTCCCTTCAGGTAGTTGTAGAGGGCAATGAGGTCTGCCCTGAGCCTCCTCTTCTGCAGGCTGCACACCCCCAGCTCCCTCAGCCTCTCCTCACAGGGCTGTGCTCCAGGTTCCTCACCAGCTTCGTTGCCCTTCTCTGGACACGTTTGAGTAGCTCAACATCTCTCTTGAATTGAGGAGCCCAGAACTGGACACAGCACTCAAGGTGTGGCCTGACCAGTGATCTATATGAAGAAATACTGGCAGAGGACACCAACCCCCACCTGGCTGCAACCAAGCAATGAAAACAAAAAAAATCACCACCCCAGCCCAGATCAGCCTCTGACATGGATGTAGAAGCAGAGTTGCTGCTTCTGAACCTTCTGGTGTGCAAACAGAGGCACAACTATGTGACTCACATGGTCAGTGATGGAGCTGGGACCTGGAGCTACTGAACCATGTTGTCTTCTGTGTGGAAAACTGCTGCTGGCTTTCTGGAGAAGAAAGCAGATGGTTCTGCACTCACAGATGTTTCCAAGATCTCGTTGTATGGAAGATAAACAGAAGCCTTCACAAGCACTGAATTTTGTGGCTTTTTACAAAGCAAACTGATTTTTTTTCTGGAATAATCCCATTCTGTAGTGTTTGCAAGTCCTGAAGCAAGACACAATAAGGATGCACTTAAAGGTGACTACTGCTTAGTGCTGGCCCCTCTCTAGAACACAAACCCTATGAGGAGAGGCTGAAGGAGCTGGGGTTGTTTAGCCTGGAGAAGAGGTGGTTCAGGGCAGACCTCATTGCTGTCTACAGCTACCTGAAGGGAGGTTGTAGCCAGGTGGGGTTGGTCTCTTCTCCCAGACAACCAGCAACAGAACAAGGGGACACAGTCTCAAGTTGTGCCAGGGCAGGTCTAGGCTGGATGTTAGGAGGAAGTTCTTCACAGAGAGAGTGATTGGCATTGGAATGGGCTGCCCAGGGAGGTGGTGGAGTCACCATCCATGGAGGTGTTGAAGCAAAGCCTGGATGAGGCACTTAGTGCCATGGTCTGGTTGACTGGATAGGGCTGGGTGCTAGGTTGGACTGGATGAGCTTGGAGGTCTCTTCCAGTCTGTTTGATTCTATTCTATTCTATTCTAATAATACTAATCATGGAGTAAGCAACTCTACATGAAGACATTACAGAAAGTCATCTGTTGCCCAAAGATGTTCCTTATCCAGATGATTTTCCTAATAAAAAATAGGTGGATTGTTTTCTATTTAAAAGGAGAAATCAGAGTCTGCCCTGAAAATTTGGAAACTGGAGGCTAATAGGAAAAACTATTCCATCAGAGAAGATAAAATTAGCTGTGGTCTAAATTTCACCGCAGTATCTCATGAGCCTTTGGTGCTCTTCAAATGTCCCACACGTATATTAGCTTCATACCCACTTGAGGATGAAGTCATTTTCACATAGGATTTTTAATGCTTAATTATTATTCTTTTGTTCTTATCTCCATCACTTTCTGAGCTTTAAGTTGTTTAGTTACTCAGTGATCTCAGTTTTTGACATTGCCTCAAGAGGGACCAGAGAAGTGATGAGGGAAAATATCCTGCCACCACAAACGGAGGGCATTGTTGCCAGGTGGACAGATCCAGCCTTCCATGGACAATAACAACACTCACTAAATGCCAAATCAGGGTTTAAAACCTGTGTGTGCCCTCACCCAGCTGCATCTTTCCTGACACTAGTCACATACATCTTGTGCACACAGGGATACATCTTACACACACGGATCAGTGCTGAGCAGAGTCCTGTTCAGTATCTGTACTGGTGATCTGCACCGGGGGATTGAGTCCAGCATCAGTGAGTTTGCAGATGACACCAAGCTAGGAGCAGGTGTTGATCTGTTGGAGGGTAGAAGAGCCCTGCAGAGGGACCTGGACAGGGTGGATGGGTGGGCAGAGGCCAATGGGATGAGATTTAACAAGTCCAAGTGCAGGCTTCTGTACTTTGAGCACAACTACCCTGAGCAGCACTACAGAGTGGGGACAGAGTAGCTGGGAGCATCCAGGCAGAGAGGGAGCTGGGGGTGTGCAGCCTGCAGAAGAGGAGGCTCAGGGCAGACCTCATTGCTGTCTGCAGCTACCTGAAGGGAGGCTGTAGCCAGGTGGGGTTGGTCTCTTCTGCCAGGCAAGCAGCAGCAGTGTTATGCTGAGGGCTCCAGAACTGCATACAGTACTTCAGGTGGGGTCTGACAGCAAAACACCTTTGAACATGGCACTACCAGACCCAACTGCAGGAACCTACCAAAGACATGTGAGATTTTAGCCTGTAAGTGACTCATGGGACACCATCTCCAAAGGGGTTGGGCAACCCCTTTCTTCCCAAACAGTTGTGGAAGGAGGCCAGGAGCTAGGCTGGCTGTCAGCTAGGGGATGCCAAAATCTTTCAGGAAACTTCTGCTTGTCAAACTGGACAAAAGAAGGACATCTCTCAATAGGTCTAAGTTAGCAGAACTGGGATGAAAATGGTAATTTCCAGGAAAAAGCTCCTAGACCTCACTGAAAGATCCTGAGCTGATGTCTGAACTCATGGTCCGACTTTTGATTAATAATTTGGGTGTTTCACTAGTGAACTACAGGGCCAGGAATGGCCAATTGGTTTGCTACTTTTTTCCCCCCTTTGTGGCTTTATTTATTTTTGGGGAGGGGGTTGAGTTTTTTTGTTTGTTTGTTTGGTTTGGTTTTTGGGTTTTTTTTGTTCTATTTTGTTTCTCCTTCTGGGTTGGTTTTTTTTTTTGGGCCATGTTACAAGTTGAATCTATCCAGGATGCACACCCTCATTGCTCTGCCTGGGGAACACTGGCTCATGGATAGCATGAGCATTCTATAATCATAGAATCAACCAGGTTGGAAGAGACCTCCAAGCTCATCCAGTCCAACCTAGCACCCAGCCCTAGACAATCAACCAGACCATGGCACTAAGTGCCCCAGCCAGGCTTTGCTTGAACACCTCCAGGGACGGTGACTCCACCACCTCCCTGGGCAGCCCATTCCAATGCCAATCACTCTCTCTGACAACAACTTCCTCCTAACTTCCAACCTAGACCTCACCCAGAATAACTGAAGGCTGTGTCCCCTTGTTCTGCTGCTGGTTGCCTGGCAGAAGAGCCCAACCCCACCTGGCTACAGCCTCCCTTCAGGTAGTTGTAGACAGAAATGAGGTCACCCCTCAGCCTCCTCTTCTCCAGACTAAACACCCTTAGCCTCTCCTCACCTGCCACTCCTGCTGCAATGGCTTTGGTAAAAAGAGGTGATATGGAAAAGAAACACTCTGGAGAAATTAAGCCCTTTTATACAGGTAATCAACTGAAGTGAGTGAAAGGCCTTTCCCTCCTGAGAGCTCCTCGCCCTAGTGGAAGCGATTCTATAGATGCTATTTTGAAAGCATGTCATATCCATTGTGTTTTGAAACATTTAATTATTTGTGACTCCCTTCAGCGTGGGAGCTGTTCCTCAGCAGTGCTAGGTGGGGTAGTGCTCTCATAACCAGCTCTTGCATACTGCATGGAGCCTGTTATTGTAGGGTGGGGAATCGGTGGCAGCCAGATACGAGGAGAGGCTGAGGGAGCTGGGGGTGTGCAGCCTAGAAAAGAGGAGGCTCAGGGCAGAGCTCATTGTTCTCTACAACTACCTGTAGGCTGGAGCCAGGTGAGGTTGGTCTCTTCTGCCAGGCAACCAGCAACAGAATAAGGGGACACAGTCTCAAGCTGTGCCAGGGGAGGTCTAGGCTGGATGTTAGGAGGAAGTTGTTGGCAGAGAGAGTGATTGGCGTTGGAATGGGCTGCCCAGGGAGGTGGTGGAGTTGCCATGCCTGGAGGTGTTGAAGCAAAGCCTGGCTGGGGCACTTAGTGCCATGGTCTGGTTGATTTGCTAGGTTGGACTGGATGATCTTGGAGGTCTCTTCCAACCTGGTTGATTCTGTGAGTCTATGGTTCTATGGTATTTGGAGGTTGGGTGCCTGTGGTTCCACACAGATTTATGCCCATGGCATGCAAGCATGCCTAGGTTTGTACCCTGGTTTTGTGCATGTAGTCATCCTCAACAATGTGCCTTTGCTTTGAGAAGTGATTGCTTTAGTATTAGTGGATTTTAGTGCCCTTCTGCTGCAGAAAAGCACTCATGCATGCTTACAGAGACCTGGAAAAGTTACACAGCTGTATCTCAGCTGTTATCAAACCTACCCTTGAAGCAAATGGCTCGTAACGATATACATGTGCCTGGGATATTTGGATCTACCACCCCTAGGATCATTCTAGAAACTGTTAGAAATTAAAAAGGCCTGGATGCAGAAAAGTAGATCTAATTCAAGAAAACAGCTGCTTTCAGGTTTTCCTTGTAACTAAAATAACAGGCAGTTGTGTTGAGTGCCTCCATGCACTGAAGAGAAAAGCAGGCAGGTTTCAGTTGTGTCCTACCAGCTGTACACAAGGGATACTTCAGGGACAACCATCCCCTTAAGATGAAAGCAGAAAGTAGCTCTTACTGTTAATTTCCCTGTGTGTATAAACATTTCTCAGAGCTTAAGTGCAATCAGCTCTTAGTTTTCTGCAGAATGAGGGTTAACTCCCTGGAGAAACATGGGCAGACCAAGCAAGCTGGAAGAAGCTGACCTTTGGTACCTGGAAGCGCAGTGGAGAGGCTGCCACTCCTGACAGCTGGGGTGATAATCCCCTTTGCCTCTGCTAAGTGATAGCTGATAAGTCTGCACAGAATTAGTTGGTGATGTTTATTTATCATCTGGGTCTCTTTTCACCTCTGCTAAGTTACTCAGAGTCAATTTTTAGGGTAGGGAAGCTTAGCTTAGCTGGCTCATAGGTGAGGTTATGAATTTCAGATGGCTTTCCCTGGGCAGGTACCTGGGTAGATGTGTTGGAAGGTAGCTCTAAATGTTTGCAGTGGTTGGTTTGTTTTTGAGAAATAAAACAGCAAACCCCCACCAGAACTTCCACATTCCTGGAATACTTTTTGCAAAGGCTAAATGATGTTGGTTTTATTTAGACTGACTGAAGGAAAAGCAGTATCTGGCTTTCTCATGGCTGCTGGGGTGCCAGCAGTGCTCCTCAGAGCTTGTCAAGCAGCAGAGGGGGTGACTTCATTGCTGTCTACAACTGCCTGGAGGCTGGAGCAAGGTGGGGTTGGTCTCTTCTCCCCGGCAGCCAGCAACAGAACAAGAGGACACTGTCCCACAGTGGCTTTTGTGCTTCCTTCCCATGTCCCAAGCATCCCAGCTTTGTGAATTATCACAGTGTCACAGTCTCACAGTATCACCAAGGTTGGAAGAGAACTCATAGATCATCAAGTCCAACCTGTTACCAGAGAGCTCAAGGCTAGACCATGGCACCAAGTGCCACGTCCAATCCTGCCTTGAACAGCTCCAGGGACGGCGACTCCACCACCTCCCTGGGCAGCCCCTAGCTACCCCTAGCAGGAGAGAGGAGCAGAACCCTGAAGCTGAGACAAGCACTCTGCTCTCCCTAGTTTTGAGCAGGGTTTATATGATATAAGACATGGGTTAGGACTGTGCAGTGCCATAGAAAATCTGCTGTAAAATAGGCAAATCTCCTGGGCAGACAATTGTTTTTCTCTGTGCAGAGCTCACCTGGATCGCATCTGCTCTTGATCCGTCATTCAGGTGGCCTTAAACTACACTTGGACACCCTTTTTCAGGCACACTCACAGCAATTTTGTGCTGAGAAACTGGTGTGAGGCTCTTCTCTACCTTCTGGAACCAGTGCACTTAGATACATGGATGAAAAATATATCTGAGGATATGGATATGTGTTTAGATAGCATATAGTTAATCATATAGATGTACATTCATGTCCCACTGAGTTCAAAGGATCAATGTTTTGACTGCTGTTACTTTAAGTGGGGAATAAGATGATGCTGTGCAATGTTTTAAAATGCACTTCAAATGGACATTTTGCCACAGCTTTACCTCACTTTGTGACCCAACAATATCACAGAATCAGCCAGGGTTGGAAGGGACCACAAGGATCAGCTAGTTCAAATCCCCCTGCCATGGGTAGGGACACCCTACCCTAGACCAGGGTGGCCAAAGCCTCATCCAGCCTGGCCTTAAACTCCTCCAGGGATGGAGCCTCAACCACCTCCCTGGGCAACCCATTCCAGCCTCTCACCACTCTCATGCTCAACAACTTCCTCCTCACCTCCAGGCTGAATCTCCCCACCTCCAGCTTTGCTCCATTCCCCCCAGTCCTGGCACTCCCTGATATCCTGAAAAGTCCCTCCCCAGCTTTTTTGTACTCCCCTTCAGATCCTGGAAGGCCACAAGAAGGTCACCTTAGAGCCTCCTCTTCTCCAGCCTGCACAGCCCCAACTCTTTCAGTCTGTTCTCATAGCAGAGGTGCTCCAGCCCTCTGAGCATACAGAATCACACAGAATCATCCAGGGTTGGAAGGGACCACAAGGATCAGCCAGTTCCAGCCCCCCTGACATGGGCAGGGACATCCTACCCTAGAGCAGGCTGGCCAAAGCCTCATCCAGCCTGGCCTTAAACACTTCCAGGGATGGAGCCTCAACCACCTCCACGGGCAACCCATTCCAGGCTCTCACCGCTCTCATGGGGATCATCCTCGTGGCCCTATGATGACCCCCAAAATATATATGAACTAAACTCCTGCTCAGTCCTCTTTTACTTGGACATTCAAAAACCAATGCAGCATGCAACTGAAAGCTCTATTAGGAAATGAAATAGAAATGAGGTGATAAAAATCACACAGCAGCCCAGCCAAAACTGTGTTTTGTTAGTAAAGCCTACCTTTTTTATCTGCTAGTTTATGGTTCTCTTCTCTAAAAGTCTTTATGTCAATGAGCTGGGGTGGCTTAGCAAAGGTGGAAAGCTTTCTCAGTCAGAGGAAGGATGTGTTTCTTTCTGTTCAGGAATAGGAGAGGAAAAAGGAATCTCTTGCTGCTGACTGATGGCAGGCAATGTCACCTCAAGCTGCTGTCCACTAACAGAATCCTCCAGGACTCATGAGAGTTTGGCACTGTACTGTTGGCAGCTGGAAATGATGCTTTGAATTAGAGCTAGGATGATGCTTTTAGTCAAGCCAGTTGTTTCCTGGAAGGAGAGATCAAGTGGGACCTGGAACTACTCAAAAGAGTCCAAGGGAGGGCTACAAAGATGATGAAGGGGCTGCAGCACTGCCTTGTAAGGAGAGGCTGAGGAAGCTGGGGCTTTTTGGTCTGGTGAAGGAAAGACTTAGAGAGGATCTAATAAGTAAATATCTGAGGGCTGGGGGTCAAGAGGGAGGGGACAGACTCTCCTCAGATGTGCCCTGGGGCAGGACAAGGAGCAATGGGCATGAGCTACAGCACAGGAAGTTCCACCTCAACATGAGGAAGAACTTATTTCCTGTAAGGGTCCCAGAGCACTGGCACAGGCTCCCCAGAGAGGTTGTGGAGACTTTCAAGCCCTGTCTGGATGTGTTCCTGTGTGACCTGTGCTAGATTCTCTGGTCCTGCTCTGGCAGAGGGGTTGGACTTGATGATCTATGGAGGTCCCTTCCAACCCCTAACATCCTGTGATCCTGTGATCCTATGATCCTGTGACTATATGATGGATAGCATCATTTTTTTTGTGCAAGTTGGGATGTACACATGGGACCTTTAGGACAGAAATGACCCTGTTGTAAAGGATGGTTGAGTAAATGATGCCACAAAACATAACCCTGTGCTGAGAGTCAGGGGCACTGCAGTAGCTTGAGACGCTTGTAGAGTGAGTGGAGATGGAGTGGGCAGCAAGGACACAAAATCTGGCCCCTAGGGAAAAATGGAAAGCTCTCATAGCTCTAGCTAAGGCAGCATTTATGCTACTAAGATCAGGTTAGAAGTTGTGTTGAATGAAAATTAAACTGCTTTAACTACATGCCCAAGTAAAGCAAAAAGCTAAGGTAAAAGTATGTACGAAGCATCATTTGTGTGCAGAGTTGTGTTTCCAGCCCCTTGTACTCATGGAAGGAGGTGTGTGGGCATCAGAGGACAGCAAAAAGGGTAAACAAAGTGCTGCTGTCCTCACTATGAAGCCAATTTGGCAGATTTGGCTAGATTGGGATGGGTTTCACTAATCCACAACTCTACTGATGCTGGGGTGACATAGCCCAGCTTAAACCTGTCCCAGCCTTGGTCAGTGCTGTGACAGCATGGGCAAAACCCAGAGACTTCATCTGAAACCTAAGCAGGAGCCTAGGTTAACTGCAACATGAAGTCATGGCCAGATGGTTACCATCCAGCAGAGGAGTAATGAAGGTATTAAGGTTAATTTAACAGGCTTAAGTCTATAGGTGGTCTTAGAAGGCTGCAGTCAAGTAGCTGAAACCTGCCACCCTTTATGTGCCCTGGAAGCCTGAAAACAGCAGAAATGGATGGAGGCTCATATGATACTCCTGGTGCAGGTTTGGTGGTGCAGAGGATGTGCTGAAGTTCCCAGGGGAGCTTGGAGGGAGGGAGGCTGCAGACCCTTGATGGGAGAGTGCCAGCAGAGGAGGATAGAGGAGTTTAAGAAATTCTGAGCTTTTAGCAAGGAAATCTGTGAGGCATGGAAATGTCCACAGATTAGAAGATTGTATCTACTTCGTGTCTGAGACTAGTTAAAAAATTTCCAGTGGGGTTTCCCTTTATCAGTGCTATTTCCTGCCCTGTAGTCACAGCCTGTCCCCTGACAGATGTGTTGCTGCTTTAAAATTGTGGTTTTAATAGAGCAATGAGAGGAGCCTCCTGTTTTGTTTTGAACTCTGGGGAACAGCAACCCTTCCAGCTCACCTGCTCACAGGGCTGGAGAAAGAGGTGCAGGATGTGCAGGGTGCCGTGCTCAGGGAGGACATGGCGATAGCTGTGGATGATGCACCATTACTAATCTGGGATCTGGATCCCATGGGAAGCCCAGCAGGCCAGCACTTCATCTGAGCTCACTTGCCCTAGGGGAAACTGTGCATTGTGCTCTCCTGCACTGAGGCCTCCTGATGAAGGATGCCATCCATCCATGCACTCTAAGATGGAGCCATAGAATCATAGAATGGCTTAGGTTGGAAGGGACCTCAAGGATCATCCAGCTCCAACCCCCTGTCATAGGCAGGGACACCTCCCACTAGAGCAGGTTGCTCAAGGCCTCATCCAGCCTGGCCTTAAACACCTCCAGGGAGGAAGCATCCACAACCTCCCTGGGCAACCTGTGCCAGT
>WAAF01005686.1:31496-65172 GCA_013400475.1 Tricholaema leucomelas
AAATGAAGTAAAATGAAATAAAATGAAATAAAAGAAAAGAAAATAAAATGAATTAAAATAAAATGAAATAAAATTAAATAAAATGAAATAAAAGAAAAGAAAAGAAAAGAAAATGAAATAAAATAAAGTAAAATGAAATAAAATAAACTGAAGTAAAATGGGATAAAATGAAGTAAAATGAAATAAAATGAAATGAAGTAAAATGAAATAAAAGAAAAGAAAATGAAGTAAAATGAAATAAAATGAAATGGAATGAAATAAAATAAAATGCAATGAAGTAAAATGAAGTAAAATAAAATGAAATAAAATAAACCAAAATAAACTAAAATGAACAAAACCAAATAAAATAAAACAAAACAAAATAAACCAAAAATAAATGCCAAAATTCCCCTTCAACATTAAAAAGCAGGGAAAAAAAGCCCCTAAAAATCCATAGCTCTTTAATTTATTTGGTTTGTTGTTTTGTTGTTGTTTTTTTTTTACTTTCCCTCTTTTAATGTCTTTTTTGTTTGTTTTGTTCTTTTTTTTAATTTAAAGATTCCAAATCATTCGAAGTTGCTTCCAATTTTGAAAGGCTCAGTAGCAAAAGAGGGAGGAAAGGCTCAGATTTTGTGAGTTATTTAGTGAAAGGGGGGGGGAGGGGAATATCGTCTTCATCAAGCACCTCATCAAGCATAATGAACAAAATCTGCTGGCTATCATATTTATATATTTTCTTTAGGCAAAAGCTAGCAGATAAAGTTTGTTGCCAAGTAAATGGTTTTCTCCCCTTACAATGATGGGTGCCTTTTCATTCATATTTTAATGAGGTTAGTATCTCTGAGACAGCTTTTTTGGGGTGGAGGCCCATGTCTCCGGTACAATTACAATAGGAGTTGCTTTATTGACAAGTACTATTCAAAATCTTCACAGTATAGAAAGAAAGGCTTTAGTTTTCCACCACTTGTCCAAATACTTATTCCTCTCTTGCTATTAAAACACTTTCAGAAAGGACACTCTCAACTGCTTCGAGCCCTGTACGCCCAGGCAGAGCACAGCCCAGCAAAAGAGACTTCACTTAAATTCGAGTTGTGTAAAACTTTTCCCTGGGTGAAAACACAACAAACAGACAAGGGAAATTAATGGATTATCTTGGCAGCTTCTGCATCCAGGGGTTTGCAAGAAGCGTTCTGATAGAACAGCAGTTGCTACCCAAACGGTAAATCTGACTCCAAACAGACGAGGAAAGACAAAAGTTATGCAGAGACTCCACATCCAAAGTGTAATTTATTAAAGAGGAATAAAAAATTAGTGCATCTAACTGTTGGCAGGTTATTCTCTCAGGGTTTTTTTTTTTTGTTCATCCTCTTCATTTATGTTGTTTCATCCTCTTCATTTATGTAATGCCTCTAAAAGACTTCTCATTGCTGCAGCAAGGGCAACACAGCACGAATCTAAATCTGAAGCTGAATAATTACCTCGTCCTGCCTGATCTGTATTGCACAGATCACAGTATGAGTGCAAAAACTTTCTCATGCCTCCAAAAGAAAGCAGGAGCAGCAAAGCCACTGCTGTAAATTTGTGCCATTTGTCTCACGAGTGTTGAAGGTTCATTAATTGTTTTCAGCTGTTGGATGCTTTTTCTCCCAGGTCAATGCTTGGCTTTGCTGCATGATATTCAGGAGATATTATCAGGTACCCAGTGTTTGGGCAAGGCACCCTATGGAATGGGCTTTGGTGTAGCCACACTCACGACATGGGCTCTGTAGCCATAGGCTTTGGTGTAGCCACACTCATGACATGGGCTCTGTAGTCATAGGCTTTGGTGTAGCCACACTCACGACATGGGCTCTGTAACCATAGGCTTTGGTGCAGCCACACTCACAACATGGGCTCTGTAGCCATGAGCTTCGGTGTAGCCACACTCACAATATTCATGGCCATCCAGGAAGGGGCTACAGAGGTGGCACCAGAGGACTACACATGTGAATATCACTTGGAATACAGACATGGAAAAATCTTTTCTTTTCCTAGGATTTGTTTATGATGCTGAATATGTTTGTGAAATAGAGCTGTGAAAAGTGACTTTCCCCATCAGCTGATGTCACCCTCCTGGAAGTATCTTGGTAAGGGGATGGAAATTTAGTGCAATTTATTCCTATTCCAATCTGATGGTTAAAAACAAAACAAAGAAAGAAAAAAATCCCTCCCAGAGCAACACTGACCTTAATAGAAGTGATGCCAGGGCTGAAATTAGATTGTGACTCTCACCTTCTTTGTAAGGGCTGTAAAATCTTCCTCCTATGTTGGGAGGTTATTTTATCTTCTGCCTTCACAAGCACCCATGACTTTTGGGGGCTTAGGTGGGGGGAGGAGAGAAGCTTGTTTGTGTCAGAGTGCTGCCAGAGCCTCTGCACTCCCCATCCCAACCGTAGGAAGAATCAGCAGAGTTTGGAGCACAAGTTTCCAACACCACTTCTGCTACCTCCTGCCACTACCAGCAGCTTTTCTTTTTTTCAGCCTCTGGGAAATTGTGTTTTCCTGGGGAAAAAAAAAAAAAAAAGAAAGAAAGAAATGTTTACATCCCAGTGGATGAGGCAGACTTTTAATAGCAAAATGCAGCTTCGCCTGAGCCTGTCTTTACTGTAAAATAGGTTACGCTGCCCTAAAAACAGGGGCGGGAGCGAAAGTCTGCAGGCTTCTTTTTTTTTGCCCTTGTTTTTTAGGCACTCTTTGGCTTTTCTCATAGGTTTGGGTTTTGGTTTCTTTAATCACTTTTTTTTTTTTGCTTTTCCCAGGTTTAGTACCAAGTAGCCTCCCCATCCATATGCGACTGGGGGAGGGAAGGATTTGATAATGGGCCCTGATGCAAGGAGAAAACGAAGGGGGGAGAGAGGAAGGAAAAAAAAAAACCAACCCAACCCTCTAAGCTTTAATTTTAATTCTCCTGCCTTTATTTATCTGATTTGTGGCCAGATGGTGGTGAAGCAAGGCAACCCCTTTGTGCAAATGAAGCCCACATGTGAAAGTCCTTCTGTAATGTAATCATTGAGACCGGAAGGGTTCATACTGTGTCTGAAAAGAGACAATGGAGCTGGGATATATCAACATCGCCGAAATCGAGTTCATTTGCGATGCAGGCCCTTTGACTATGGTTGTCATGAAAACTTCCTACTTTGATCAGCAGAGGGTGGAGAGAAAAAGAAGAAGAGAAGAGGAAAAAAAAAATAAAAGAAGAAAAAAAAAAAAAAAAGAGAGAGAGAGAAGTCTTCTAAAGGGGCAGGGATGCAGCTCGGGGGTTTGCTGTGCACTTGGCTCCGGTTCACGCCCCTTTCCGGAAGATGCAACAGGGAGAGGAGCATCTTGCACCTTGACCTGTCTAGACAGGGCACGAAGTTTGGGGGGGGTTGGGGGGGGTTTTTTGTCCCCGTTTCCAAGGGTGAGGGTTGCTCTTTGACCCCCCCCCCCCCCCCCCCCCCCCCCCCCCCCCCCCGCGGCCCCCTTCNCCCCCCCCCTCCTCCTAACCGCCAGCGGTGGTGGCTTTTGGGGCGTAGGTAGTGGCCGGAGGTTTTCCTGACGAATTCTCGCCGTGGCTGAGAGGGAAGGGGATGGACAAAGACATGGACCAGCTGTTCGGAAATAAAGCTGAAATAGTAGAACCTGGGAGAAGCTAGGTTTTGGGAGCTATTATTTTCCACACAAAACCCCTGGGAGGTATTAAACAGCTGCATCTGAGCTGGCGAGCAGTGGCTAAAAGACAGAGCAACAACTGACAGCACGGGACGTTTGCAAACTCCGCTTCAACTAGAGAAACAAGTGGCTGCAGCACCAAGGGCTTTCGCGGCCCGAAACATCCACCGCCGCCAGCCATCTCCCTTCGCCACGGTCTCTTCGGGCTGCCAGGAGGTTCCAAGCTGGATGGCTGGCTTCTGGAGGAGGGCAAGGGGTGCGAGAGGCGCGGGGAGTGTGAGCTGGAAGGGTCTGCGCAGGTTCTGCAGGGCCACCTTAGCTGGAGCTGACGTTTTTAATTACGTGTGTAGTGTAAAGTGTCAACGGTTCTACACAGGCAGAGGGATGCTCTTTTTCCATGCTCTAACTAGGCATTAGCTGTATGAAGTGTCTCTGTGTGTGTGTGTTGGGGGGGGGGGGGGGGGGTGTTAGTCGATACAACAAGGAAAGCAAATCAAGTTTTGCCTCTGTGAAGTTCCTTCAGCAAAGTCAAGAGAGCAACCTAACAGAGCTGTTGGGACAGAAAAGGAGATGGCAGAGATTTGCTCCTAGGCGAGAAGGGAAAAATCTCTGCAAACTTTAAAGAAAAAATTAGCAATTAATAAATAAATACACCAGGGTTTGCCCTGATGATTCGAACTTTGTGGCAGGTCGACATAACAAAGGAATAACCTTCTCTTTTCCAGCCAAAGCTGAGCCAGTACGACCACCCTTTCTCACAACTAGGGAACTGATGCAAGAGCATGCCTTGTTTTAAGATTCTGGCCATCATTGGAGATATTCCTCCCAGAAACTGGCTGAGTCTTTGCAGATATCAATGTGTTTTGTCAGATGCCTTATAAGGTTGTTTAGAAGTGCATTTGGATCTGTTTAGGGCTTCATGAATGTGAATAAAGCACTTACAAAAGGCATATCACTTGCAGGAGTAACCCACAGATGATACTGTGATACTGTGATGATACTTTATGGCTTTCCTAAACTCCAACAGCTCAGAGCTACATTTTACTTGGGGATTTTTATTCTCTGGTTTTTTTTTTCCCGAAGTGATTAAATATAAATCAGTGTTTCCCAGAAAATATATATATATATATGTTGATTTATGTGAAGGAAATAAGGGAGTTGTACTAGGAGCTAAAAAGTCCAGATTGCTCCTAAAGCTGCTTCAAATATTTATGGACAAATTAGGGGAGGAGGGGAGGGATGTCATCTCTTTTTATTTCTTCCTTAGGCTTCATGGTGTAGGGATGGATTTTTTTTTTCTCAGCTGAAAACACAGAAGGGCTCTGACAGGCTTCATTCCAGTACCTTCTTCAGATACACATACATATATTTTTACTGGGTTTGGGTTTTTTTTTTTTTCCCTTTTAGCTTCTGTGGAAAATGTGAAACAAATCAAACCCAAACCTCAACAACAAAAAGGCACAAGGTTGTGCTGACCATGGCCTTTCGAGCAGTTGGGGGCTTGAAGGAGGCAGGCAAGCGAGCTGGCGTGCACGCTCGGAGGGCTGGAGCTTCCAGCAGCTCTGCCTCGCTCACCGCCAGCTCAGGCTTACTGCATGTCCTGGCAGATATTTGTTTGATATTTTTAGCAAAGCACAGCAAAGGCCTTTTCCCTCTGTGTGTGCTGAGCAGGACTTCCAGCGAGCAGGTTTTATTGCTGTGTGCTTTTTTCCCCCTCTGTGTGTACTGAGCAGGACTTCCAGCGAGCAGGTTTTATTGCTGTACGCTCATGTTAAGCCCTTGTTTATGGGTTGAAGGCTGGAATACCCCCTTAATATTCACCCAGGCTTCCTAAAAGGTGCCAAACACGAGGCTGGACAGCACACCCCCTCCACCCTTCCCAGGGAGGGGTGTCAAAGACCCATTTTGTGGCACCGAGGTGAATTACCAGCAGGTCCCTAAATACTGGGGGCAGGGCGAGGAGGTGGGGGGGGGGGGGGGAGGGAGTTCGGCTGCTCATTGCTGTTGACTTCTCTATCTGTAGTGAAGTCAGAGCAGCATCTGCATGGTCGGGGGGCTGTATTTATTGCCCATCGTGACCACTAAGATCACAATACAAAACGGGCTCGTTTTATTTAAATTTCATGTGCTTCCCCCCGGAGTCCATCCTGAAAGGGGAGGGGGTGTCCCTAACTCAGTGAAATGCCTTTTGGAGCATTTTTTTTTTTCTTTTCCCTCCACACACACCCCTCCCCCACCGACCCCCAGCCCATGAATATGGGTTTGAAGGGGGAAAAAAAAAAACAAACCACCAAACAGTGAGGCTGGGCATAAAGTTTAAGCAATATTTGGTAGCATTAATTCGGGCGGCCCCCATTCATCCCCGCGCTGCGCAGGGCAGGCAGAGCAGAGCAAGCAGGGGGCTCCTTACCACAGCACCGCAGCTTTATGAGTAGCTTGAAACAAAGCGAAAAAAGAAAGGAAAATAAAAGAAAAGAAAGGGAAAACAAAATAAAAAGAGAGGAAACGAAAAGAAAGGGGGAAAGAAAAGAAAGGAGGAAAGAAAAGAAAGGTGAAAAGGAAAGAAAGGAGGAAAGAAAAGAAAGGTGAAAAGGAAAGAAAGGGGGAGAGAAAAGAAAGGGGGAAAGGACAGAAAGGGGGAAAGAAAAGAGAGGGGGAAAGAAAAGAAATGGGGAAAGAAAAGAAAGTGGGGAACAAAATAAAAGGGGAAGGAAAAGAAAGGGGGAAAGGAAAGAAATGGGGAAAGAAAAGAAAGCAGGAAAGGAAAGAAAGGGAGAAAGAAAAGAAAGGGGGAAAGGAAAGAGGGAAAGGAAAGGAAAGGAAAGGAAAGGAAAGGAAAGGAAAGGAAAGGAAAGGAAAGGAAAGGAAAGGAAAGGAAAGGAAAGGAAAGGAAAGGAAAGGAAAGGAAAGGAAAGAGGGAAAGAAAAGAAAGGGGGAAAGGAAAGAAAAGAGAAAAGAAAAGAAAAGAAAAGAAAAAAGAAAAGAAAAGAAAAGAAAAGAAAAGAAAAGAAAAGAAAAGAAAAGAAAAGAAAAGAAAAGGAAAAGGAAAGGAAAGAAAAGGGGGGGAAAAGAAAGGAGAAGGGAAAAAAGGCACAGCACGAGTATCTTCCTTTTTTCCACCCTTACAGTGAGAAAGTATCATAGAAGAGTCTGAAGATGAAATATTCTCACTTATGGCCCAAGAGGCAGACTATCTAGCTGACAAGCTGTGCAGTGAAAAATCAGGTACTGTGTCTGATGTAACATGTGCTCTCTCTACAGCCGTGTGGGGTTGGGTTGTGGTTTGCTCTCTCTCTCTCTCTCTCTCTCTCTCTCTTTTTTTTTCCTCCAAACCCAGCGTACTGCTTTGGAAGAGAAGTAGGCTGTTGTTGAACAAGCAATGACAAGACATGGCTTTTTTTTTTTTAATGTAACATCCCTATTTTTTTATAACATCCTCCTTTTTTTTTTTTTATATAACATCCTCCTTTTTTTATATAACATTATTTTATTTGTTAATAGCATCCTTTTGTTTTGTTTTGTTTTAAAGGCTTCTCGTTCTTTTGTTTCGCATATTAAGCTGGCATCATTTGAGCATCCTGGCTAATGCGATGTCTTCCTTTTGATATTGCAGTTTGAGGGTTGTTGGGTTTGGGGTTGTGGGTTTTTTTTTTTGCAACTTGTGTGACTGTGCTGTAGTTTCCAAGTTAGAAATGAAACTAACCCTCTTGCAGCAAAGCACAAGGTTTTGTTTCTCCTGTTTTATTGCTCGTCGTGGTCACTAAGCTGAACTGTGAGCCAGGGGAGTGCAGGTTTAGAAATGTGCTGTTTGTTTTTAGATGAACTCTTGATTGCCACTAGATAAAAATTGTCCTTGGAGGGGGCACTGCCATCACCTTCTAGGGAGGGTGTATTTTATACACGTTTTCCTTCTCTGTAAAATACATCATTTCAAGTAAGTGAGGCCTCTTTTCAATGCTGACAAAGAAAATGCTTCCAAAAATTAACTATAGCTTAGTTCAAATCTTCCTCCACTCCCCTATTTGTTGCCCCTTGAGTTTGTGTTTTCCTCCACTCCTCTATTTGTTGCCCCTTGAGTTTGTGTTTTCCTCCACTCCTCTATTTGTTGCCCCTTGAGTTTGTGTTTTCCTCCACTCCTCTATTTGTTGCCCCTTGAGTTTGTTTTCCTCCCCTCCTCTATTTGTTGCCCCTTGTGTTTTATTTCTTTAAACTTTTATATTCAATATATCATTTCAAGTGAGTGAAGCTTCTTTTCAACCCTGACAAAGTAAGAAAATGCCTCCCAAAATTAATTATAGCTTATTTCAAATCTTCCTCCACTCCTCTATTTCTTGCCCCTTGAGTTTGCATTTTCCTTCACTCCTCTATTTGTTGCCCCTTGTGTTTGGTTTCTTTAAACTTTACTATTCAATATATCAAGTAACTGAGGCCTCTTTTCGATGCTGAGAAAGAAAATGCCTCCCAAAATTAATTACAGCTTATTTCAAATCTTCCTCCACTCCTCTATTTGTCGCTCCTTGTGTTTGGGTTCTTTAAACTTTGATATTCAATATATCAAGTAAGTGAGGTCTCATTTCGATGCTGACAAAGTAAGCCCATGCCTCCCAAAATTAATTATAGCTTATTGCAAATCTTCCCCCACTCCTCTCTTTGTTGCCCTGGATTTCAGTGTTTGTTTGTTTTCATGACTTTTATATTTACACCACTTAAGGCACTGAGTACTATGAGATTATAAATAAGTTTGGATGATCCTTCCTCGGCATCCTGCCTTCGGTGATAGAATACACATGAAATATCGATCAACGCTTGTAAATATTGGTGTGGGTTTGAGATGGAAAGGCTGCAAGCATTGTTTGTGTCGTAAGAAATAGAGCCAGTTAGAAGTACTGGCAGCTGGCAAAAGCTGGCACAGGAGAAGTTCATAGGAATAAGTTTGTGTACTTGGAGAAGTTCATAGAAATAAGTTTGTGCACTTTAAAGCGTCNTGTTGCCCCTTGAGTTTGTGTTTTCCTCCACTCCTCTATTTGTTGCCCCTTGTGTTTGGTTTCTTTAAACTTTACTATTCAATATATCAAGTAACTGAGGCCTCTTTTCGATGCTGAGAAAGAAAATGCCTCCCAAAATTAATTACAGCTTATTTCAAATCTTCCTCCACTCCTCTATTTGTCGCTCCTTGTGTTTGGGTTCTTTAAACTTTGATATTCAATATATCAAGTAAGTGAGGTCTCATTTCGATGCTGACAAAGTAAGCTGATGCCTCCCAAAATTAATTATAGCTTATTGCAAATCTTCCCCCACTCCTCTCTTTGTTGCCCTGGATTTCAGTGTTTGTTTGTTTTCATGACTTTTATATTTACACCACTTAAGGCACTGAGTACTATGAGATTATAAATAAGTTTGGATGATCCTTCCTCGGCATCCTGCCTTCGGTGATAGAATACACATGAAATATCGATCAACGCTTGTAAATATTGGTGTGGGTTTGAGATGGAAAGGCTGCAAGCATTGTTTGTGTCGTAAGAAATAGAGCCAGTTAGAAGTACTGGCAGCTGGCAAAAGCTGGCACAGGAGAAGTTCATAGGAATAAGTTTGTGTACTTGGAGAAGTTCATAGAAATAAGTTTGTGCACTTTAAAGCGTCGGTGTCTTGTTGGTGCTGATTGGGAAAGCCTGGCGCAGAGCTTCATCTGTAACAATGCAAAGTTCTCTTTGTAATCTCTGCAGACAAATAATTTCTCCCCCCCTCCCCCCCCCCCAAAAAAAAAAAAAGAGAGCTAAAAAAATAAATCCAGAGCAGGTTTGGTGGTTTTTTTTTACCAATATTTATTTGTCCTATCTGCCACGATAGAGCTGCCCTCGGTAGTGCCAGAAGAGCAGGCACACAGAGTCTAACAGTTCCTTCTGATAACAGCATACCACCTCCAAAACGGATGGTAGGATTTCTGGGGTTAGGACTTACACAGAAAAACTTCCTGGGCATTTCAGAAACAAAATCCAGACAGGTCCTTGGGATAATGTAGGAAAATCATCATCTTCCTGAGAGGTTTCCTTCGAGAAGAGGAAACTGGCATAAATGCCGCATCCTCCTTAACTCCCCTCTAAGCCTTTGGGAGAATTAAACTGCATTTTGGTGCATCTTCAGTGCTGCTATGGAAATATTTGCCCAAGGTGCAGATAAAACATTGATTTCAAAGCCCACTTTGGGGAGTGGGGGGGGGTGTTATTTGGGTTTTTTTTCCTCCATGTGTCTGCTCAAAAGCTTTCTTTTTTTAGCCTTTGAAATCACACTTTGGGTTTCAAACCCACCTTGTGTACTCTTACATCAATAAAATACTTTCCCCCACTCCTGCCAGAAGAGATTACTGTAACTGCACATTAGCTGCAGTCACACAACCCCCCTGCTCCCTGCCTGTGCGAAGGGTTCGCTCTTCCTAACTACAAGCAGTGGCCTGCAGAGGAGAAAGAAGTTTAGTTTTCCTCCTGGCTATTATCACAGATAAACAAGCTGCCATTTAATGAACAGAAGTTTAAGTCCCTCATCCTTACAATTATAAGATGCTTGCAGAAGTGGTAGAACGCTACAAAATGATGCTACCCTGGCATAAAAATCAGAGCAAGGAACTCCTCTGCCCTTCCCCACATCGCCCCATTTCCCATTTAAAAACGTGCCAGTGTGCTAAAGCATAAAACCCAGATCAGACCACAGAGACTTTCTGGTCTCACTCACTCTGTGTATAAAATGTGCTGAAAATAAACATATTAAATTGCATTAAAGATAAGAAACCATGAGTCCATGAACTGCATGGCAGGCAGAAGCTGGCAGAGCAGCACGGTAATACCTGAACCAAGAGCAGGAGAAGTGCCTGCCTGGGTTTTTCCAGGGAAAATAAATCCAGGCAGTGGTGGCATTGGAAATGGAGAGTCTTGGAAATCGTGTCAGGATTCACTCCAGCCACACAGCACTGACATATAACTTACCAAAGCCTCCAACTCACAATGAGAGTTATATTATTGGGTCTTATCTACCTTACAATGGCAATTTTCATTAATGCCTTATATTAAAGCAATATTAGAGTCTTATCATCTTACTGTAAATTATTGGCTCTTTTTATTCAGAGCTCCATCTGTTCATTCAGAGTGGCATTTTTTAACTACCTTTTTTTTGGGGGGGGGGAGGAGGTGGAGGGAGAGTTGAGGGGGGGTGTGCAAATTATCATACCAAGCAGCAGAAATAGTATAGCAACCTCTCCACGGGCCAGTTGCAGATTTTGATGCTGTGGATTTCACCGTAGAGCAGGAGAGAAGGGAAAAAAGAACAAGAAGTCAGTGATGTATTAATTTCATTATTATGCTTTTAATTCTGCTTTTTAGAGGTTGCATAGATGAACATGGCTTATTTCTGGTGGCCCATTGCAGTCCTACTAAAATCAGTGCATTTAACATGGTTTATTTCTGGTGGCCCATTGCAGTCTTACTAAAATCAGTGCATTTAGCATGGCTTATTTCTGGTGGCCCATTGCAGTCCTACTAAAATCAGTGCAATCAAACATGGTTTATTTCTGGTGGCCCATTGCAGTCTTATTAGAATCAGTGCAGTCAATCCTGGCTTATTTCTGGTGGCCCATTGCAGTCCTACTAAAATCAGTGCATTTAGCATGGCTTATTTCTGGTGGCCCATTGCAGTCTTATTAATATTGGTGTAAGGAAATCCTCTTTCTGCTGTGTTAAGGTAAAATAATAAGGGGGTTGCCGTTTCCTCGCAGCATACGAACATGACAGCAATGGAAGCCACCTATCATGGGGTTAAAAAAAACCTCCTTATCCATAAGTCAGATTTAGTCCTTCTCTTAATTATTATTATTGTTCTAATATCATACCAGATCTTTTTTTTTTTTATGGCTACTGGAGGTAGATGTTTCTTGTTTGATTAAAGAGTGGGGAAACTTCAATAAAGTCTTTTAGCGTGATCAAACCGTTTGATATTTACAAGCATAGATCCATTGGCTGTCATGTATTCTTTGATCACATAAAAAGTCTCTGTGCTAGACAGGCAGGCATAACCTGCTGAGACACACCTTCAGATCCTCTACTATTTTTACAAGCTTGGGGGGAAAAAAAAAAAAAAACACCTAAAACTTAATTTTCAAGGAGATTAGCCCTTTTTTTTTTCCTCCTTTTTTCTTTTTTCCCTCATCCCACTCCACACAGGAGGTTCAGCTGCCAGTCAGAGCAGTGGAATAACAGATTTTCCTTTTTTAATTGCAGAGTTGTTTAATTTCCTTTCCTGATTGCAATAATTTTCTGTGTGCCCTTCCCGGGTTTGTATCATGTTTTCGTTTGTGGGGTTGAGATTTAACGCCATGCCAGTGGCATTTGGTTCAGGGTTAGGTGGAGTTATGTGAAGGCCAGCAAGAAGCCAGAAACAGCCAGAAGTTGTGTTGATGTATAAAGCAGGGCTAGCTGATTTATAAGTGGAAAAGAATTTAATACCACCTCTTTTGTGAGCGCTGAAAGCTACTCTTTAAGTCACACCAGCACTTCTCCTACAGAACTATTTTCTGTGTGTGCTCACAGCTATAAAAATAATCTGTTTGGTTAAAATCTTCCCAGTTGCTGTCATATCTTAAAAGTGACCTAACCCTTGTGCCTCTTTATCTAGCTGTTTGGGAAGTTTGGTGACCATTTAAGGCACCCAGTGTTGAGCTGTACAAAACGGAAACAAAACGCTCTCATCCCGCTGCAAAGAAATCCAGAAGTCTCTTTCTGCACAATTATCACTCCAACTGTTGTGCTTTTTGCTTTTTGATACTTTCTAGGAGGCTCATTCCCAGTGAGAAATACTCTCCTGGAGAGTTTAACAAAGCTCGCAGCAGCATCAGTTAAAAGCAACTAAATGTCTGCTGTGAATGTGTGCAGAACATTAAACTGCCTTCAAACCATTTACCCCTTACCTTAATACCTGCTGCCAGATGAGAGTTTGTAAAGGCAATATATGGGGGTAGGAAGCTGTGGTTGAATGCTGCCCCAGTAGCTTGGAATTACATCTTTTCTCACGTTTTTCTCCCCATGCAACTAAGAAAAGGAGCAGCAGAGAGAGAGATTAGCCTTTGAGTCCCCTGCCCTGCAATAGGATCTGTGAGCACAGATTTCCCTGATCGCTACAAGGGATTGAAGGATCCACATCAGTGGGGTTTATTCAGGAACTGGGCCGTGACAGTCCTTGTTTTAAAAGACCAAGTTTGATTAAAAGAAAAACCCAGATTCTAGCTGCAGCAATAAGATTATGCTGAGAAGACAAGGGAGAAGTGAGTTCAAACACTAATGTGAGTCCCTCTGGAGAGAGAGATGGGATATTTTATATGTTTACTGGTGTAGTTGAATGCTTCTTAGGTTGCAATATGCTGGGGTGCGACATGCTATGGACCATAGCTGATCCATCACCACCAACAACCAAGGCAGCACCAGCAAGTGCCCAAAACCAGATGTAAAACCCACCTGGGCAGCAGCAGGCTCACCGTGAGGGCTTGCTGACTTGAGGACCTAGCAATTATTTCTCCATAAACTCTGTTTTCATTTGTGGTGTGAAAATCATTGAGGAGCCCAGCCTCGTGGGGGAATTCTTCAGCTAAAATGAGAGAGAGTTTTCAGGGCTTTGCAGAAACGCCACCTTGCTTGGGGGGTGCACAGGCTGTGTTTGTGCCCTGTAAGAGAAGAGTCAGACCCTGAATTATTGAACACGTTGGGAGGACAGGAATTGAGAACAGATTGATTCACTCTACTTCTTTAAACTCCTTTTTTTTTTGCTCTGTTTCAAAGGCTGTATCTAAAAATCTTGCCTCTCTGCGAGCATGTCAGCGTTATGCCTCATGCTGTTCCTCCTCTCTGATTTATTGGGCGAAAGAGTTTAATATGTTTTACTTTGCACCTTAACACTTTCAGTAGTTGAAGTGCTTCAAGGGGGGTGTCTGTGTGTGTGTGGAAATAAAACCAAAAAAAAAAAACCACCCCAAACCCCAACCTATCTTTTTCTAGTTCAAAAAGTATTTATTTTTAAGGGAAAAAAAGAAGTACTTAAGCAAAGTGGTACTGTTCAGGGCAGCACAGGCAGCTTTTCCCTGCCTTAGAAGCAGGCTTCTGCAAAGGCTGCTGCTCACATTTTATAGAATAGATGAACACCTCCTTTTGCAGACTGAAATAAGATGAAAATGCCTTTTTTTTTACCCCCCCCTTGATATAATTTATTGCCACTGCCGTGACTCCTGTATTTTCTGCCCTTAACTTCAAATGTCCTCACATTCCCGAGTCATCCTCATCGTCTTCTTTTTTGTTTGGGGCTTTTTTTTTTTCCCCTTCTATTTGAAGTGGGGTTTCTATTAAAATAAATTGAAATGAATGTGTAGAGGTTTTGATGAGGATGTGGAGTTTAATGGGGAATTGGCTACTTGGCCTTATTTCTCTGCTCAGATGTTCGTTCTCTGCTCAGATTTTCGTTCTCCGCGAGGTGTTCGTCTCAGTTCTGCCGATTTTCACAAGTCTGATTGTCGCCAGGTTTGGGTCTGTAGAAGCTGAGCCTCCTACTCCACCAGTGAAAGAGAACCCAGATATTTTTCCAAACCCTCTCATTTTTCTCAGGTTCACATGTTTGCTTGAACAGGTGATCAAGTTCTCTGTATTTCTGTAACAGAAAAGAGTTTAGAATCATAGAATCAAGCAGGTTGGAAGAGACCCCCAAGATCATCCAGTCCAACCTAGCACCCAGCCCTAGGCAATCAACTAGACAATGGAGCTGGGGTTGTTCATTGTGGAGAAGAGGAGGCTCAGGGGTGACCTCATTGCTCTCTACAACTACCTGAAAGGAGATTGTAGAGAGTTAGAGTTTGTAGCTAAAAGCTGCAAAGTTTCTGTTGCTGCTTTTGAGATGGCAACAGGAAACTTGCAACTATTTCTCCTTTCAAAGGTGAAATAACTCAGTGGAATGTGTTTAATTTCCTTAAAACAAGCCATTCCTTTCAAATTTCCATATCAAAGTCTTACTGATCCTGATGTAAATGTTCACTCGACCTGAGCTGTACTGCTGCAAATAACTTTTTAATTAAAGCCTTCTAGCTGAAGAAATGGGGGGGAAAATAAAATGACCAAAATAACTCCCCCCCAAAAAAACCATAAAACCAACAACATCAAAATATTCCTGATGAGAGCTAAGCCTTTCAGCATCAGGGTTGGGGTTGGGTTTTTTTTGGGTCCAAAATATTTATCAGTGAGTGTAAAATACTCAGTCATGAATCTCACTCAGAGCTCAAACTCAGTTCAGGGTTTGTCTGTGTCCCCAGAAGATAAAGTGTTGGAGTATCCTCTGGAACTCAGTTCAGGATCTCTCTGTGTCCCCAGAAGATAAAGTAGGAGAATATCCTCTGGAACTCAGCTCAGGATCTCTCTATGTCCCCAGAAGATAAAATAGGAGAATATCCTCTGGAACTCAGTTCAGGATCTCTCTGTGTCCCCAGAAGATAAAGTGGGAGAATATCCACTGGAACTCAGTTCAGGATCTCTCTGTGTCCCCAGAAGATAAAGTAGGAGAATATCCTCTGGAACTCAGTTCAGGATCTCTCTGTGTCCCCAGAAGATAAGGTGGGAGAATATCCTCTTCAGGCTCCGATGCTCTCTGAAAGCATTGATTTTAACTACTTAGCTGTGATTTTAAGCTAACAAGGATAGTTTGTTTGAAGCAGTAAAACACTGAGAGAAAAAGTAAGCTTTATAAACCCTCCCCAAAATGTCTACAATTATAGATGTCATCTTTACTGCAGATGGAGCAACCACTGGAGAATATAAATGAATGAATTGTATTGGGGGGGCGTAGGTGGAAGCCCATAGTGACTAAAAATCTCTTAATAGATGTCACATTGTTTTAAAGCTTATTTGTAGATTGTTGCATATATTTGTGAAGTTCAATATTTCAGCAGCAACACAGTGACCATCCCTCAGTGGGTATAAATTGGTGGAGCTTCACAGAAGCTGTTAGAGCAATGCTGATTTACAACACTTGAACATCTGGTCCCCTAAATGTGTTTAAAGAAGGATTTGTTGTCTGGTTTGATGTTTTGGAAAAGGTTTTGGTATTTTTGCTGGGGGTGGAATATTTTCTGTTCTACTGACAGGTCAATTTGGCAGAATACTTTGCCAAAGTTATAGACAGAGTATTGTGAAGCAGCTCCACTGTACACAGCCTTCAGTTATCATCAGAGCATCATAGAGCAGCTCCACTGTACACAGCCTTCAGTTATCATCAGAGCATCATAGAGCAGCTCCACTGTACACAGCCTTCAGTTATCATCAGAGCATCATAGAGCAGCTCCACTGTACACAGCCTTCAGTTATCATCAGAGCATCATAGAGCAGCTCCACTGTACACAGCCTTCAGTTATCATCAGAGCATCATAGAGCAGCTCCACTGTACACAGCCTTCAGTTATCATCAGAGCATCATAGAGCAGCTCCACTGTACACAGCCTTCAGTTATCATCAGAGCATCATAGAGCAGCTCCACTGTACACAGCCTTCAGTTATCATCAGAGCATCATAGAGCAGCTCCACTGTATACAGCTTTCAGTTAGAGTATCATAGAGCAGCTCCACTGTATACAGCTTTCAGTTAGAGTATCACAGAGCAGCTCCACTGTATACAGCTTTCAGTTAGAGTATCATAGAGCAGCTCCACTGTATACAGCTTTCAGTTAGAGTATCACAGAGCAGCTCCACTGTATACAGCTTTCAGTTAGAGTATCATAGAGCAGCTCCACTGTATACAGCTTTCAGTTAGAGTATCACAGAGCAGCTCCACTGTATACAGCTTTCAGTTAGAGTATCATAGAGCAGCTCCACTGTATACAGCTTTCAGTTAGAGTATCACAGAGCAGCTCCACTGTATACAGCTTTCAGTTAGAGTATCATAGAGCAGCTCCACTGTACACAGCCTTCAGTTAATCATAGAGCAGCCTTCAGTTATAATCAGAGCATCATAGAGCAGCTCCACTGTACACAGCCTTCAATTAATCACAGAGCAGCTCCACTGTACACAGCCTTCAGTTATCATCAGAGTATCATAGAGCAGCTCCATTTTACACAGCTTTCAGTTATAATCAGAGTATCACAGAGCAGCTCCACTGTACACAGCCTTCAGTTAGAGTATCACAGAGCAGCTCCACTATATACTTCCCTCAGTTATAATCAGAATATCATAGAGCAGCTCCACTGTACACAGCCCTCAGTTATAATCAGAGCATCATAGAGCAGCTCCATTTTACACAGCTTTTAGTTATAATCAGAGTGTCATAGAGCAGCTCCACTGTACACAGCCTTCAGTATTTCAGGAAGACTTTCTTCACACTCAATCCAATCCTACATCTTGCTCCATGTGCATGTAAGCACCGATTTTTAAAGAAGCTTCAAATATTTGAACTCTCTTTGCACTTCATTGTGCTTCCAAAAGGCCAATTTACACTGAGATGGGGGCTTCAGTATGGCTGCTGAGCACACCTCATGTCCAAAACCTACCATCAGCTGGCTCCATTCAAAGTCTGAGAGCAGGAAAATGTTTCCTACCTATTATGTATAAAACTAATATGCACAAACACCAAATTCATGGGAAAGCCTTAAAGTCCTCTCCTATTTCTGCTCAATGAAATCTGCTGATTTTTGAGTGGACAGGAAAGATGAATTTAGCCCAAAGTGTGTTTATAAAAACATGTATTTACCAGGTCTCATGAAAGGAAAACATTTGCTGGTAATCTGTGAAGCTATTTCAAATGCAAGCCAATTTTCACCTGATTTTTAATCATATCTCCTCTTTTGTTGTTGTTGCTGCTGCTGAGTGATAGGCTGGACTGGATAATCTTGGAGGTCTCTTCCAACCTGGTTGATTCTATTCTATTCTATTCTGTTACTTTATTTTTCCTGAATTTAAAAGTATTTTCCCTCTGTCCAGCATCCTTTTTTATCACTCAGCATGAAAAATCCATTATGGCAACATACAAAATTGATTATCCAAGAGACTGGCACAGTGCAAGTGGCTGACCACTATCAAAACATCAAAATAAACAAACCAAGATGGCAACAGAGAGAAATTTGGGGGTATTTTTTTTTCCTGTTTGGTTTTTTGTCTGTTTTGTTTTCCAAATTAGATAGAGCTTGCACACTTTAAGAGTAACTGGTAAATTATTTGGGGTGGATATGTTGGAGCTTTTCTTCTGCCTTCTTAATGTTTTAATGCTGCCTTCTTAATATTTTAATGCTGGTTTGTACTTTATTTGATCTCAATCAAATCAATATTGATCACAATCATGATATAAAAGAGGTCATGATTACCTGGCTGGGTTGTTTTACTGAGCTGTAAGTCCTGTAGTGCTGTGCTGGATGCCTGCGTTCAGCCACTGAGGTTAGAGTGGTTTATGTTGAGAAAACACAACCAGATGATAGTATTGATACACAGTGCTCAGAAAGTCTTGCTTTAAGCTGTGTTTTGCCCATCTACATTCTGTCTTTGAATTTCACAGTGAAAAATGACCAAAGGATTTTTGTATCTCTTCCTTTTTGCATCGCTGATAAGATTCATCCTTGGATCTCCCCAGTCTTATCCTAGTGTAATTTGGGTACAACTAGGGCGATACCCTAGGGGACCACATATGATACCTACTGTCACCAGCCAGGGCTATTTATCTTTGGGGTAATTATAGCTGGGGTAAATACTCAGATTGTTTCACTACTGGTTTGTGGAAGCAGATACTGTAGTCTGCACTGGTTAGACCACACCTTGAGTACTGTGTCCAGTTCTGGGCCCCCCAGTTTAAGAGGGACATTGAGATGCTTGAACGTGTCCAGAGAAGGGCAACGAGGCTGGTGAGAGGCCTCGAGCACAGCCCTACGAGGAGAGGCTGAGGGAGCTGGGATTGTTTAGCCTGGAGAAGAGGAGGCTCAGGGGAGACCTTATTGCTGTCTACAACTACCTGAGGGGTGGTTGTAGCCAGGAGGAGGTTGCTCTCTTCTCTCAGGCAGCCAGCACCAGAACAAGAGGACACAGCCTCAAGCTGCGCCAGGGGAAATTTAGGCTTGAGGTGAGGAGAAAGTTCTTCACTGAGAGAGTCATTGGCCACTGGAATGGGCTGCCCAGGGAGGTGGTGGAGTCGCCGTCCCTGGAGCTGTTCAAGGCAGGATTGGACGTGGCACTTGGTGCCATGGTCTAGCCTTGAGCTCTGTGGTAAAGGGTTGGACTTGGTGATCTGTGAGGTCTCTTCCAACCCTGATGATACTGTGAGACTGTGATACTGTGAGACTGAGAAGCAAACTCAAAATATGTGAGGGCCTTTGAGAAACCAAACTCATTTCTGGTTCAGTAAGAAGGGCTCTGTCAAAAAAAAAGGATCCATTCATCCTGTATTTTGTGACTTAGCAGGTTAGGTGATATGATATGGTATGATATGATGTGATATGATATGACATGACATGATATGACATGATGTGACATGAGATTTGCCATTGGAATGGGCTGCCCAGGGAGGTGGTGGAGTCACCATCCCTGGGGGTGTTCAGGAAAAGCCTGGATGAGGCACTTAGTGCCATGGTCTGGTTGACTGGATAGGGCTGGGTGCTAGGTTGGACTGGATGAGCTTGGAGGTCTCTTCCAACCTGCTTGATTCCATTCTATTCTATTCTATTCTATTTATCATATTGTATCCTATCATGTCATTCCATTTCATATCATATGGTATGATCTGAACTGCTTCAGATATTTATATAGCTATCCTCATCTAATCTCCTCAGTTCCTCCCCAGAGAAGAGCATCTCAAAACCTATGTGGAAAATCAGAGAAACATGTCTTGCCTTCACATCTTGTCTTTTCTCTCTGATATATCTCACCCTGCTCTGATGAAGTCAGAGATGCACCCAAAGAAATGGTTGAGTCTTCTATCAACAGAAGAGGAATTTCAAGGTCATCTGTAAGAAAGGAGGACCAGATCTTTACCCAGACCAAGCAGCTTTAGTCCCTGAACTTGGGATAAAGCTGTCACATCTGACCTGAGGAAACTGAGGGTCCCCAGTTCATGAGGAGTGTTAATATATTTTGTTCAGAACAGTTTATTTCACTTTCTGTGTCAAACATAGCAGGCAAAGAGCACTTTCCTGGTGATAGACGAATGAGTTGGGGGTCACTGTGTTCATTTCACTGCAGAACCGAAGATGGGTGAAGAAAGATCAATGCTTTATTTATTAAGAGAAGCCCTAAAACAAAGCTGTTTGCTAACTACTCATGGGTTTTTTTTTACTCTTATTTGTCTTTGTGATCTGACATTTGCTTGCACTGTGATAGCTTCATCAAAATACAGTTTTTAAGGAAATGTCTTTTGCTTGTCATTGTTTCATTGACATCAAGAACAAGCATGTCAGCATTTTATGAGCAAAATATTAACTTGTATGGTGCTCCTAATGCATATTTAGTTTACCAGAAATGAGAATCAGATACATATTAAATGGAACACTATTAATGGCAGGAGTGGTGAGGAATACCTCGTAATTATGGCGTACACATCCAAACGCTGCATGCTTTGTTCTGGAGGCTTAAGTAGATAATTACTATTGTGGTTATGGAGCTGTAAATGATCTTAAATTATGCTGGTCTCTGAAAATTGTGCTTACTTTTAGTGCTGGGATGATGTAGTTACTCTGAGAACAAGCTGGATGGGGTTGGTCTCTTCCCCCAGGCAACAAGGGGACACAGTCTCAAGTTGTGCCAGGGCAGGTCTAGGCTGGATGTTAGGAGGAAGTTCTTGCCAGAGGGAGTGATTGGCATTGGAATGGGCTGCCCAGGGAGGTGGTGGAGTCAGCATCCCTGGAGGTTGGACTGGATGATCTTGGAGGTCTCTTCCAACCTGATTGATTGTATGATTCTATGATTCTAAGTATTTTCAGGTCACCCACTCATCAGGAGCATCTATGCCACCAGAGGGGTAATAGGAGACCAACCAGAGGCTGAGAAGGGAGCAAGGGGAGAAATGTGTTCCTGTGGGCATGGTGCATGTGCAAGCCCAGCACCTACACCTTCCATGGTGAGAGCAGGGGATCGCTGAGGCTGGATGAGAAGGAGGAAAGAGTGTGAAAGCTGAGCAAATAAACTCAAGGTGGGGTTGCTACACTCACCAACTTCCACACCGCTGTGTCTGTGCCGGAGCAGCGCTGCAGCAGCGTCTATCACTGTACAAGCCTTGATTAACAGAACAACTGTGCTTAATGTAGTATAGGTTAATACAGAGGCTGTCTTTAGGAGTGCCTCAACAAGGCTGCATGGGAAAGACTGAGAGAAAGAGAGAGACCAATTCACAAAGCTCATTTAGAGTGAGCAAGAAGCTCTGGAAATCAAGAGTGTCTTCCTGCCTTTCACCATGTTTACAGACCTGGCTGATTTAATGGCATTCAGCAATAAATTCCATCGCCTTCGGGAGCAATTGATAAAGGTTCTGGTAACTGCCTGCTCCAATCTACTTTGGGGAATGTTAATAAACTGGTATCCAAGGACTCCTAGGTGTGTGCTGTGGAATAGAGGGAGCTAAATGTCAGCTAATTAAGCAGAGCTGAGACCATGAAAGATCTTGTGAGTTAAAAGTTAAATATTAATATCACTTTCAAACTTTATGAGAAGCTGGCTTAGTGGCAGGGAAGCAGAAGGGATATATCCAGCCTGCTCCTGACATTTTCCATTTCTAGTTAACCTTGCAGCCACATTCACAACTAGCTGAAGTTTTTCTTCCAGCAAATTCAGGAAGAACAGCCAATAAGGAATTACAGCAAGCCTTGAGGTGACACAGACATTAATGAAGGCAGAAAGAGAGCCATTTTGATATGGCAATGTTTCTCAAATGGTAAAAAAAACCCAAAATGAGATAAATTCTTGTCTGTGATATTAACTGTGGCACAAGTAAAAGGTGAGACTTCAGGGAGCCTCGGCGCCCAGCGGGGCTGGATTTATTTGGCTGCGCATCAATGGGTTCTGCCAAGTCCTGCAGTCAGGTTTGGGGTCCATCCAGTGTCACCATCAAAAAAAAAAAGCACAGGGGCAGCATCAGCTTCCTGCTGCTCAGACTGAGAAAACAAATCACTATCAGCACCAACCGTTTGCTGTTGAGCAGGAGCAAGGGTTGGGATGTGGGTTTTGCTGTGACACTGGGGCTCGTGAAGAGTGGGAAACCCAGAGAGCCAACAATAGAACAAGGGGACACAGTCTGAGGTTGTGCCAGGGAAGGTCTAGGCTGGATGTTAGGAGGAAGTTGTTGGCAGAGAGAGTGATTGGCATTGGAATGGGCTGCCCAGGGAGGTGGTGGAGTCCCCGTCCCTGAAGGGGCTCAAGAAAAGCCTGGCTGGGGCACTTAGTGCCATGGTCTGGTTGATTGGCCAGGGCTGGGTGCTAGGTTGAACTGGCTGAGCTTGGAGGTCTCTTCCAACCTGTTTGGTTCTGTGATTCTATGAAAATGAAGGTTCAGCACTGCAAGAGAGTATCCTGAGCTGATCTGTTTAGTCTTTGAGTTTCGTTATTAGCCTTGTCCATGAAGGACTGTGTTAGAGAAATGGTTCTGAGCCTTGGCCAGGATTGGAGCCCCAACCTTCCCTGGCACAACTTGAGACTGCAGCAGGGAGGGTTGAGAAAAGTGTGAACTCTGAGGATATTGGAGAGCACAGGTAGATCCCAGCCTCAGGTTACCCCTTCTGCCCAGAATAAGTGACTCTGCTGTCTTCCCCATATTTTCATCTGTACAATCAAACCCTAAACTCCCAGGAAACCCAGGTGGTTGCTGCCTTCCAGATTCAAAAGAGGGACACACATGAAGATCTGCCTGCAGCCCTTTACCATCCAAAGCCTGCAAGGAATGAGAAAGTTGTATCTCCCTACAGAGGAGTCTCTTTATTCTAAGACTGCTTCTCCTTAAGGGCAATGGCTGTCAGTTGGTTCCTTTCTGCCCAGAGCTGCTGCTCTGTGGAGGGTTTAAAAAGTACTGGGGAAGAACCTTGGGAGTATCTTCTGTGGAATAAGAGAGAGCTGCTCTCTTTTTTTTTCAGTGGAAGCCAGAGGCTGGGACATCAGGAGGGATGTGCTGTAGACATTCACCTTTCACTGCCTTCACAAAGTCTCCATGGTGGGAGGGGTTCCTCAGCCTCTAAGAACAAGCATGTGTTTAAGCATGTTCCTGCTCCAGGTGGAGACACAGACCCAGCTAATGCAGCACCAGTGGGATGGCCTTGGCCACTGCTGTGTTTCCTTGTGCATCCTTAGAATAGAATAAAGTCAAGCAGGTTGGAAGAGACCTTCAAGAGCATCCAGTCCAACCTAGCACCCAGCCCTAGACAATCAACCAAAACATGGCACTAAGTGCCTCATCCAGGCTTTGCTTGAACACCTCCAGGCACAGCACCTCCACCACCTCCCTGGGCAGCCCATTCCAATGCCAATCACTCTCTCTGCCAACAACTTCCTCCTAACATCCAGCCTATACTTCCCCCAGCACAACTTGGGGCTGTGTCCCCTTGTTCTGTTGCTGGTTGCCTGGCAGAAGAGACCAACCCCACCTGGCTACAGCCTCCCTTCAGGTAGCTGCAGACAGCAATGAGGTCTGCCCTGAGCCTCCTCTTCTGCAGGCTGCACACCCCCAGCTCCCTCACCCTCTCCTCGTAGGGTTTGTGTTCCAGGCCCCTCACCAGCCTTGTTGCCCTTCTCTGGACACATTCCAGCACCTCAACATCTCTCTTGAATTGAGAAGCCCAGAACTGGACACAGCACTCAAGGTATGGACTGACCAGTGCTGAGTACAGGGTGAGAATAACCTCCCTGTCCTACTGGCCACACTGCTCCTGATCCAGGCCATGGCTTCTTCAGCAAGGGCAATGCTCACACAAAGCACCTTGGGGATGGGCATTGTTTGACTGAAACTCAGCAGTTACTCCAGAATTTAGTGTCTGAGAGGTCCCTGGCTCATCTTCTGTGATGAGTGTGAAGGGCTCAGTCTGTTGTTCTTTTATGTATTTAGAGACTGCCTTCTGCAGCCACTGCAGATTTCTTCTTCCCCACTGCTTTTCATCATTTCTCCTTTTTCTCTTCCCCCATCTTTCAGCCCAATTTGCTTTTTTTACCCACCCATTCTCCTTTGAATAGCAAGGGCAGAACTCGTGGGGTTTTATTACACGTTGGTAAAAACTTAACCTCGTGGGATGTCTAATTTCAGTGGCTTCCTGAGATGCTGCTGTGATAGAACTAACTAACAAACCCACCAGCTCTGGCTGCTTTTGTTCAGAAAGGGTCTTCATCTCTCCTGAAAAGCCTGTAAGCAGCCTTGGATGTGTCTAAGAAAGCCCTGCTCTCACGAAACTGAATGAACAGCTCCTTGATTCACTTGAAGATGATGATAAAAAGGCAAACCACAAGTAGCTGAGGTCAGCCATCTGAACCTTCACCTTTGTGTCCAGATGAAAACACAGATTCTTAACCTTTGAGCCCTTCAGATGACTTCCTGATGAGCTTCAGCAATGGCAACAAGTCTTAAGCTGCCACAGTTCAAGGAAAGTCAGCTTGAAAGCCTCTTTTATACTTCACAGCTTCCAGATTTAGCTCTATATGAGAATGGTTTTTAATAAAATATTCATTTGCTGTGACAGGAAGTTGATTTTTCATGGTCATGTTCAGGAAAGCAGGCAGGTTCCTTGGCAGAGCTTTCAGCACTAAGCTGCTGTCTGCATGGACAACATTGCTACCTATCCCATAGACATCAAGATCTTAACTGTACAAAAAAATGAGGAAGAATGACTTCCAAGCACACAAAACAGACAGAGAGAATTGGGTTTCAGACAACTGCAACTGTAAAGAGCTGTGAGTGAGGAGTGGCTGTATGATCTCATGAGGTTCAACAAGACCAAGTGCAAGGTCCTGCAGCTGTGTCGAGGCAATCCCAAGTACAAATCCAGGCTGGGAAGTCAGTGACTGGAGAACAGCCCTGAGGAGAGGGACTTGGGGGTGCTGGTGGATGAGAGGCTCAACAGGAGCCAGCAGTGTGCACTTGCAGCCCAGAAAGCCAACCAGAGCCTGGGCTGCAGCAGGAGAAGTGTGGGCAGCAGGGCCAGGGAGGTGATTCTCCCCCTCTACTCTGCTCTGCTGAGACCCCACCTGGAGTACTGCATCCAGTTCTGGAGCCCCCATTACAAGAGGGCTGTGGAGATGCTGGAGAGTGTCCAGAGAAGGGCCAGGAGGATGCTCAGAGGGCTGCAGCAGCTCTGCTGTGAGCGCAGACTGAAAGAGTTGGGGCTGTGCAGTCTGGAGAAGAGGAGGCTCCCAGTTGGCCTTCTTGTGGCCTTCCAGCATCTGAAGGGGGCTACAGAAAATGTGGGGAGGGACTTTTTAGGCTGTCAGGGAGTGACAGGACTGGGAGGAATGGAGCAAAGCTGGAGCTGGGGAGGTTCAGATTGTAGGTGAGGAGGAAGTTGTTGAGCATGAGAGTGGTGAGAGGCTGGAATGGGTTGCCCAGGGAGGTGGTTGAGACCCCATGGCTGGAGGTGTTTCAGGCCAGGCTGGCCGAGGCTGTGGGCAGCCTGCTCTAGGGTAGAGTGGAACTGGCTGACCCTTGTGGTCCCTTCTAACCCTGACTGATTCTGTGATTCTATGATCTCATGGCAGATCTATCCTGCTGGTGGTTTACTTGATGTATGACTTCACAAAAGTGTGTAGCTAAAGCTTGGCAGTAGCTGGAATGCAACTTGTGTGTAGCTAAAGCATTGTCTACAGCAATGTGGCCTGGAGCCAGCAGAGGCATTCTGAGATACTCTTCAAATCCTCCCAATGAGTTACCACTTGCAGCAGTGTTTCCAGGCTTTCTGGTTTGCACAGAAGGTCCTGGTTAGGGGAACACCTTCAGAAGGTATTCAGAACCCAGTTCAGGTAGTGCATACTCTCTTCCAGTGCCACGCTCACTGCAGGGAAAGGTGGTACATGTTGTGACATGCATGTCACTCTCCTAAACGTTCCTGAATGTTCTCCCAGTTCTCTTCTTGCTGAGGCTTATTTTACCTTAGGAAAAAGTCAAGAATTTGAATATGTCCTTGGTGCTCCCAAAGGAGAACCGAACCCAACATCTTGACATGGTTACCTGAAAGAGATTTGCTCATTGACTGACTGCCCAGATAAGATCCCTGAGTACATCAGATTCTTCTACAAGAGATGTACTATTTTCTGTGCAATAATGGAAGCATCAAGCTTCTGCATTCCTCATACCTCAACCTCATGGACATGCAATAAATCACTGTTCCACTGCCCAGCACGAGGATTCAGGGGGGATGAATTTCTATCTACTCATTCCTTATTGCTTTCTCAGGATTTAAACATAATAGTTCTAGAAACTGAAACCAACTGTTTAAGGAAATGTGCCTCCTGTTCTGTATTGATGTAGACTGCTATGAGGCAGAGAGGGACCTGAGGGTACTGGTAGAGAGGAGTTGAAGATGAGCCAGCAGTGTGCCCAGGTGGGCAGCAGAGCCAATGGCATCCTGGCCTGGCTCAGGAGCAGTGTGGCCAGCAGGACAAGGGAGGTTCTTCTGCCCCTGTGCTCAGAACTGCTCAGGCCACACCTTGAGTGCTGTGTCCAGTTCTGGGCCCCTCAATTCAAGAGAGATGTTGAGGTACTGGAAGGTGTCCAGAGAAGGGTGATGAAGCTGGTGAGGGGCCTGGAGCACAGCCCTGTGAGGAGAGGCTGAGGGAGCTGGGGGTGTGCAGCCTGCAGAAGAGGAGGCTCAGGGCAGACCTCATTGCTGTCTACAACTACCTGATGGGAGGCTGTAGCCAGGTGGGGTTGGGCTCTTCTGCCAGGCAGCCAGCAACAGAACAAGGGGACACAGTCTCAAGTTGTGCCAGGGATGGTCTAGGCTGGATGTTAGGAGGAAGTTCTTCACAGAGAGAGTGATTGGCATTGGAATGGGCTGCCCAGGGAGGTGGTGGAGTTGCTGTGCCTGGAGGTGTTGAAGCAAAGCCTGGCTGGGGCACTTAGTGCCATGGTCTGGTTGATTGGCTAGGGCTGGGTGCTAGGTTGGACTGGCTGAGCTTGGAGGTCTCTTCCAACCTGGTTGATTCTATGATTCTATCACAAGTTTCCAGCTAAGACAACTATTTACTTGTGTTAAACCTCACCAGCTTTCCACTATTTCATCTTGCACTTGTCCTGCTGCCAGGTAGAGATATATTTTGGAGTACTTACTAGAAACCTTCCAGAGGAACTATAGCTGTACAAGGAAGAATAAACTACAGTTGTAGGTTTTTTTGTCAAGAGTGACCATTCTAAGGTTTGGAGTTTTAAAGTAAGTAGCACCAATAAAATTGTTAAAAGCTAATAAGCTGCTGACTCCTTCCTCCAAACAGTCATGACAGTGGTGCTGACAGCACTGCAGGATGCAGGAAACATTGTGCTGCACTTTTTTTCCTCCTAAATATGAGAAAGGTTATTTACAAAATTCAAACCAGGATTCCCAAAAGGACTTAAATAAAGGTAAGTTTAAACCAACTTACAGGGAGAGAAGAAAAAGTAGTCATATTGTTGGAAAAGAACAGGTCAAAACACAAACTCAGCCATGCCAGGCATGGGTTTTGCAACAGTCCCACGATGGAGTTGGTGGCAGGTATGCAGACCTAAGCAGTGCACTGGATGCATTTTTTGCTTCATCAATCAGCCACAAGATGCAGACCTCACCCCAAAATGAAGAAACCTCTTCAGAGACTTCAGATGGCCCCAAGAAACTTGGCTGGGGAAATGGATGAAGATTTGGGGAACCTGATTTTGCCTCCCTCTCTCAGTCACAGTAAGCTGAGCACACGTGTGTAGAGCCTTCTTGCTGCCCATGCCCCAGCCACCCATCCCCACTCTGTTTTCAGTATCAGAATACATTTAGGAGGCACCTCAGGCATGCTCTGGAAAATCATAGCTTTTGTGCTCTCCCATTTTCCTGGCACATCTACTGAGAGCTCTGTGTGCCAAGCAGTGGTTTCAGATATTTGGCATCCCTAGCGCTGTAGCCTATGTGAACTGAGAATCTTTAGCACCAGGGATTAGAGCCCCCTCCTTTCTTAGGACTTACAGCAGTGTTTCTGAGGAAATAAGAGTGCTCCGAGTCCCTACAGGAGTGGGGCTGGAGGTGAGAGGAGACCCAACTCTGGAGGGAGCCAGAAGTCGCAGAGGGATGCAGATGGCAAATCACTCCTCCAGTGGGGTCCTTTTTGGAGGTCCACATGTTGCTCACCCTCCATCCACAAGGATAGATCTGGGGGAGAGGAAGACCTTTATCCTCCTCTTCACATGAGAACCAACTTACTAAAATAGGTGGTGTAACCCTGAGGCACAGCAAAGTTTCTTGGGGGGCACTCAAAAATCCCAAATCCAGCTTCTTGTGCCACAGCCTTGCTGAGTCCCCTCCTTCAGCAGGGCCAGCAGGACCGAAGCCTCTCCTCTCAGGGACACCCAGCACAGCAGTTTTCTGTAGCCTTTTGATGTGATGGCTGGAGGAAACCCACTGTCAGTCACACACTGCCTGTGTCTCGAGGTCTTGTATTTATTCATTCTTGCCACAGCAGCTCCAAGTCTTCATTTTCTTGCCCCAGGAAATGCACTTAATTATTTATTTGTATTGGACTCAGGCTTGTAATAGTTGGGCGCACGCTACAAAGCGGCGTGTGAAGAACTATTGCTGGCTGCTGTCGCCCATCAGCCCCCTGCTTACCCCAGGTCCCTGACAAGTTAACTAGCCCCATCAACTGCACATTAAGACACATATTAAGGGGGGAAAGAAAGAAAGAAAGAAAGAAAGAAAGAAAGAAAGAAAGAAAGAAAGAAAGAAAGAAAGAAAGAAAGAAAGAAAGAAAGAAAGAAAGAAAGAAAGAAAGAAAGAAAGAAAGAAAGAAAGAAAGGAAGAAAGAAAGGAAGAAAGAAAGGAAGAAAGAAAGAAAGGAAGAAAGAAAGAAAGGAAGAAAGAAAGAAAGGAAGAAAGAAAGGAAGAAAGAAAGAAAGAAAGAAAGAAAGAAAGAAAGAAAGAAAGAAAGAAAGAAAGAAAGAAAGAAAGAAAGAAAGAAAGAAAGAAAGAAAGAAAGAAAGAAAGAAAGAAAGAAAGAAAGAAAGAAAGAAAGGAAGAAAGAAAGGAAGAAAGAAAGAAAGAAAGAAAGAAAGAAAGAAAGAAAGAAAGAAAGAAAGAAAGAAAGAAAGAAGGAAAGAAAGAACAGTGAGATCCTCCATACTTACAGCTCTGCTGAAAGCGCTGGAGCTGACAGTCTGGAAAAGTCAACTTGCGGTGAGCTACTTCTTCCTCTGGTGCACCCTGACAATGGCTTCAGCAGGGGCATCACACAGGGTTTGTCTGGGGCGAGAAGACAAGCCCCAGCTGTGGGCTCTGACATCCCCACCAGCTGCATTTTACTGACTAAGTCTTACCCAGGCAACTGTGAAGTCATCTCCATCAGCTAGTGGTCACCACAGTGTGACCCTCCTGGTGCTAAGGGTAGGAGGTGTTAATAGGCACTGGGACAGCAAAAATGTGAATTGTAGAATCAACCAGGTTGGAAGAGACCTCTAAGATCACCCACTCTAACCTATCACCCAGCCCTAGCCAGTCAACTAGTCCATGGCACTGACTCATCCAGTCTTTTCTTGAACACCTCCAGGGACAGTGACTCCACCACCTCCCTGGGCAGCCCATTCCAATGCCAATCACTCTCTCTGACAACAACTTCCTCCTAACATCCAGCCTAAACTGTGAATTAAAGATGCTGCTTTTGGAATCTAATTAATGCTGTTTGCCTGTTTACTCTAGAATTTCAACCTTACAAGCCTGCAATCACAGTGGTGTCACCTGCCAGGGCTGAGCTGTCATCTACCTTCATCCAGGCAGCAGCTCTGCGGGCATGCTGATGGCTCTGCCCAGGGCTCAGTGCTCTGGCTTGTGTCTGCCTTTACAGATATGGACAAAAAGGTCTCCTCCACTGCCCTTGGGATGCTGGAGAGTTTGCCAGATGGCTTCTTTGAAGCATGCTCCTGGTGGGATCACCTTGAAGCCAGTCCTGCCTGGAGCAGGTCAGAGCTACACTCCAGCAGTCTGGGCCTTAACAAGCAGGACAGCAAGCACCAGGGATGGCCAGTGCCTGGATCACCCCTTGGTAGTACAGCAAGCCTGGATTCAAACTGTGATTTGAGGTCAGGCAAAAACCTCAGGTTCCCCAAGGTGTTCAGCAGACCACATGTTGAGGTAGATGTCCTGAGCCCTGGGTCTGCTCTCTTGTTTGTTCGCCTTGAAAGATAAGTGGAGTTGCACCTCTTTGGGAATGCCCTCGGAGCTGGTAGGGAGTTGTGCCCACAACTGCTGGTATATTCATTCCAAAACCTTGGGTCAAGGTCAGTGACAAGGGCTTTCTACAAAGCATGGCCAGGAGTGGGTTGCTTTCCAGCCACTGGAGACACAACCATTGAATGCATTCTTCCTGACACCAAGCTGTGTGGCACAGCTGACTTGCTGGAGGGCAGGGATGCCATCCAGAGGGATCTGGACAGGCTGGAGAGGTGTGCCCAGGCCAACCTCAGGACGTTTAACAAGGCCAAGTGTAAGGTCCTGCACCTGGGTCGGTGCAATCCCAGGCACAGATACAGGCTGGGTGGTGAATGGCTGAGAGCAGCCCTGAGGAGAAGGACCTGGGGGTCTGGGTTGACGAAAAGCTCAACATGAGCCTGCAGTGTGCACATGCAGCCCAGACAGCAACCCTGTGCTGGGCTGCATCAAGAGCAGTGTGGCCAGCAGGGCAAGGGAGGGGATTCTCCCCCTTTACTCTGCTCTCCTCAGACCCCACCTGGAGTACTGTGTGCAGTTCTGGAGCCCCCAACACAAGAAGGACATGGAACTGCTGGAGCGAGTCCAGAGGAGAGCCACGAAGATGCTCAGAGGGCTGCAGCAGCTCTGCTATGAGGACAGGCTGAGAGAGTTGGGGCTCTGCAGCCTGGAGAAGAGAAGGCTTCGAGGAGACCTTAGAGTGGCTTTCCAGTATCTGAAGGGAGCCTACAGGAAGGCTGGGGAGGGACTATTGACAAGGTCTGGTAATGTCAGGACGAGGGGGAATGGGTTTAAGCTGGCAGAGGGGAGATTTAGACTGGATGTTAGGAGGAAGTTCTTTACAGTGAGGGTGGTGAGACACTGGCACAGGTTGCCCAGGGAGGCTGTGGATGCTTCCTCCCTGAAGGCATTTAAGGCCAGGCTGGATGAGGCCTTGAGCAGCCTGCTCTAGTGGGAGGTGTCCCAGCCTATGGCAGGGGGTTGGAGCTGAGTGATCCTTGAGGTCCCTTCCAACCTAAACCATTCTATGATTCTATGATTCCATGATTCTATGATTCCTGTGTGTTGGGCTGACCCAAAGCCCCAACCCACAGCATGGCCACTCTGCCCATGCCAGTCTCATGGTTGGGACTCGTTGCTCATGCCTAACTAAAGCTCTGCATCCCAGGGGGATCCTCAAGAGATATCTACTTTTTATCCAGGCTTTGATGGTGATATTTTTCTTACTCTTAAAGGATAAGAGAAGCTGCTCCTTTCTTCCAGCCCCTGCACGGCTGCCTTGCCAGAGGACGTGTGTTTTGCAGCTTGCTGCTCAGGTAGCAGTGCAGGAAATCAGTGCTTCTGGACCACAGCAAGGTTTTCCTCCTTCACCAACAGGAGCTGGGATTTGAGCAGAAGGATTTATTTATTATTTTCTGTAGATCTATAAAGGCAGTCTGGATGGCACTGGGATTATCACTTAGGTCTGGGAATCCAAAAAGCCTGGCTCTGCCACCAACTTCTTACATGACCTCAGGCATATCACTTTGCTACTTTCTACCTTGATCTCCCCATCTGGCAAGTGAAGATAATACCACCCTGCCTTGCATGGCTATTGGGAAGATAAGTTTGTCATCATTTTTTGAGGTACTGAGATGCTACAGGAGATGGATAATGAGACAGACAGAAAGATGGCTAGATAAATCAATCTCTTCTCATTCAAGTGAAAACAGGCACTGCAGGTGCAGTGTTTGAGATTAATCATCAGAAAAATTAGTTCTCTCAGTATCTTTTCAGGAGGAAGAAGCAGCCTTAGGGCCCAGTCCTGAAGGCAGTTATGCACATGAGTAACCTTCACTTGAATTCAAAGGGGGTGTGCAAGTAAAGCTACTCATGTGAGCAAGAGTTGCAACTTCTGGAAATGCCTACATAAATGATGTGTCCCAGCTGACACATTTCCCTAAGTCACCTGGATGCTTTTAAATGTTCCCCTTGGACATCTTTTCCTGCCCTTTATTAGCCAGGTGCTTTATTAGCCACTGGCTTCCTTAGGAGCAGTGGACTCCAGCTTACTTTGCAAAGAAAACGACAGACAAACGAAAGCAAACACGTTACTGATGAGCCTTACCCATCCTGTGTAGTGCTCATATTATACTTTTAATGAATCCAGACTAACCTGTTACACTTTTCACATCCTATATTGTTATCTTTCCCCTATGTGAAACCTTGCCAAATATTTTTTACTCTTTTATTGTCCTGTTTATGGTATCAGAAAAGGGAAAGTTGAAACGCAGCTAAGTGTTATTTGAACTTTCCTGTCAGTGAGTGTGTCCTATAGGAATCACTCTTCTTTTTTTTAACTCCAGACTGGAGCATGGAGCCCTTTAGTATGCCAGACTGAAGACAGAAATTGAATAGGCTTATATATTCAGTTGCCATAGTTGCCATATGGTGCCAACATTGAATGAAATAAAATAGAAGTCCAGAAGGACTGGGAGTCAATATTGGTGCAGCCAGCACAACACTGACTTTGGGACAAAACTCTCAGCCCTGGCAGAGGATGACAAGAAAAAAACAACAAACCAACCCTCCAACGATCTTGAATGGCCTAAAAATCTGCTGCAAAAGCAAGAGAAAAGCCTCACCAAAGGGAAAGCCAAAGCAGCGCCGCGTTGGGATGTGTCCGCGCCCAGGAGGAGCGGGAGAGCCAACCGAGGCGGTACGGGCAGCCGGCAGAGAGAGCTCAGCGGAGCGTGAAGTGGCGAACAGCTCCAACAATTGTCAGGACAAGAGGAAATGCGTCTCGGCCCGGCTCAGCCTCGCCTATCCCGGCTGAACAATTACCCGGCCAGGCTCTGCTGGCATGAAAGGCGGCTCAAAGGAAACCGGAGGGCGAAGGCTTCACGGAGAGAAAGCGAGGAACTAAAACCAAGTGGATGTAAACACACAGGACAGGACTGTAAGGCGCCCGATGTGGGCTTAGGGATGGGGAAGACGTTAAAAACCGGTTGGGTTTTGATGTGTGTTGTGAAAAGGAGTGCCTGGGAACTTGGTGTTTTACAGATGCGAGAACAAAAGATTTTAGGTGGTGATAGTAGGTGGTGGAGGAAAAAAAAAATTACTAAACGATGGGAGGGAGAAAAGGAGAAAGGAGGAAAAAAAAAAAAAGAAGGAAAAAAAGAGAGAAAACAAAAGAGAAACCAAAAAAAAAAAAAAGAAAAAAAGAGAAAACAAAAGAGAAACAAAAAAATTAATAAGAAAAAAAAAAGAGAAACAAAAAAAAAAAGAAAAAAAGAGAAGAAACAAAAGAGAAACAAAAAAAAAGAAGAAAAGAAGAGAAGAAGCAAAAGAGAAACAAAAAAAAAAGAAGAAAAAAGAGAAGAAACAAAAGAGAAACAAAAAAAAGAAGAAAAAAAGAGGAAAGAAAAGAGAAACAAAAAAAAATATAAAAAAAAAGAGGAAAGAAAAGAGAAGCAAAAAATTAATAAGAATCTTTTAAAGGGAAACAAAAGAGAAATTAAACAATTAATAAGAATTTTTTTTTAAAAAAAAGAAGAAAAAAGAGAAACAAAAAAAAAGAAGAAAAAAACAGAAGAAACAAAAGAGAAAGAAAAAATAATAAGAAAAAAAGAGGAAAGAAAAGAGAAACAAAAAA